>PYWC01000017.1:1886594-1897272 GCA_003182015.1 Tuber magnatum | reverse complement strand
CTGTTTCCATCGTGGAAATCAGCAGTCTTTAAATACAGTATATCGCTTATCTCCAGTATAAGCGATATTGCAAAACAATGTATGTATCAACTGATAGCACACGAAACAATTCACGTATCAAACGATACTGTGAACCCAAACATAAAACAATGTGTGTATCAACCGATAGCACACGAAACAATACAAGTATCAAATGATACTTGTGAAACCAAACATAAAACAACCTAGTACCCGTACTGATTACAGGACGGATTCTGGTCAGCCTACTTTGAAAGCGATTTTGAAAGCAGTGCAGATGAAAACCGAGTAATGGAGATGAAGCAGCATATCTAGCCCGGCTGGCCAAGGCTGAGTACTGGCAATAGCGAAAGAAAAAAACACACCATCCAACAGCCTTACGCTGTCAAAGTATGAGCAAGTACCTTGGAGACTGCGCCATCAGCTAATGGAACAATTGGTGAACTGTGATATTATCCCTAGACGATACCTTACATACCGACTATTCATATACATCTGCAACAAGTGCTTAGAAATAACAACGGAATCGACATGATGAATGTGGGGAGGAACAGTGTCAGATGTTTTCCGCTTCGGTAGCGGGTGCTACCTGAGCACAGAAAAATGTGATAGTTGCATGGAGACGGAAGAAACCGAAATTAAGCAGCACCCCTTTCCCCTAAAGACTTAAGAGAGGCCGACACCTAAGCAAGGCCAACACCTAAGCGAGGTCACCACCGAAACATAAATACCACCCACTATTTCTCTAACCTGCTGAAGAAAACAGACCACACTACCAGACCTCCAAACCTTTACCCTCCTACAAACCTTATCCTTACGCAAAAGAAACAAAATGTCCAACTACGCAGAAGTCAGCATCAAGGAACGAGACCTCATTTTGGGATACCCACTATACCGAGAAATCATCCCACTAAGCGCATACTGGAAAATATTCTACATTGATCACTACAAGGATTACGGACGAATCGATGTCGAGATGGAGGAATGGGAGGACCGGATAGTATAGATCTTTGTGGACCTGCCACACTACTGGGAGTCAGGTTGTTTTGTGCGCGGAGCGCCATGTGGGAAGTGTCTGGAAAGATGGTTGGAGGGCGCAGAATGGATATTGCAGGACGACATGAGATTGTTACAGGATAGCGATGACGATGAGGATGGGTCCTAAGCAGACTATAAGGAGAATAACGGAGTTACCGGCTATTAGGATTTCATTAGATTGTTTTATTTGGTTAAATTGTTATTTTATTTTGGGAGTGTAACCGGTACCGGTACTAGGTTGTTTTATGTTTGGTTTCACAGTATCGTTTGATACTTGTATGGTTTCGTCTGCTATCGGTTGATACACACATTGTTTTATGTTTGGTTTCACAGTATCGTTTGATACTTGTATGGTTTCATGTGCTATCGGTTGATACACATATTGTTTCATGTTTGGTTCACAGTATCGTTTGATACTTGTATTGTTTCGTATGCTATCGGTTGATATACACATTGTTTTATATTGGTTTCACAGTATCAGTTGATACTTGAATTGTTTCGTGTGCTATCGGTTGATACATACATTGTTTTGCAATATCGCTCATACTGGAGATAAGCGATATACTGTATTTAAAGACCGCTGATTTCCGCGATGGAAACAGCAGACTTTGACTGACAGTATTCTTACTATACTTGGTTGAACGGTTACTTCTTTGATCTCCTATTACACCCTGTTCGAAGCCTCCTTTAGCAAGCAGCGCTCACTTCTTGTTGATCAAGAAGCCATCTGCTCCTATCGTACCGCCACGTGACTAGGGCCTGGCCCGAACACGTTATAGCCCTGCCAAAGTGGGGCATAGAACAACCTATTGCAAATCCTCTGGTGCCCCCCAACAATGCCCACATCCCAGGTCCCAGTCCTGATTCAACTTGTTCATCTGAGCATTCAGGTAGTATTTATTCGCCCTCATCTGATGTATCCTGCCCGCTTGGAACTTCGGGAGCGTCATGAAGTTCCAGCATTCCCTGTACGGTGGCCAGCATTTGTAGTAAGATAGGTACTCCCAGTTCTCCCACCTCTCATGCATCATCTCCCTCACCCTCTCCCTCATGTTGAAATGCACTTCGGCTTCCTCCGGTGCAACTAGAGTGAGTCTGGACTGCTTTCTTGGTATAGTTCCTATAGACATGACCTCTCAGGCTATGGCGGCCACTTTATCAATTGGTAATCGTACCTGAGTGGTTGTTGTGGTCTTTGATCCGTATACCTTTGGCCTCATTCCCCCTTTATTATAATCAAAAGCCAGCCTCTAATTGGTTGGGTATCTGAACTCATCCTTCAGTGGGTACGCCATTGGTAGCATAGCTGTAGCAATGTTGTTCTCCGGCACTGCTGTCACTACCCACACTGCCACTACCCTCCGTACTTGGTTGATATATATCGCTATAGGAACCAGGCACACCTCGGCTGACAGCATAGTGATATTTATTGCGTAAAACATATTTGTCACCCACTGGAGCACTCTATTCCAAAAGGTTTGCATCTTCTTTACCATGGTCTTCAACGGATCAAACACTTCTGCCCCATACAGTATGGTCAGTAGCAAAATGCCCTTGGCCAACCTCCGAGCCCCGTAGGGTGACCGACCTTTGCCTAGCATTGATAATCTCTGGAACCTCACAAATGCCGCCTGTGCCAAGGCCAGCCTCTTACTGAAGTGTGTTGACATCTCTCCATTGTCTGTCAGCCAGTATCCTAGCCACTTGACCACTACCCTCGCTGGCTCAACAATCTGTGCTTGCACAGACACCCTTACGGTCTCTTGAGGACCCTTCTCCTTCCTCTTCTGCCAGTGCATCAATTCCATCTTTGCAATGCTGAAAGACAACCCCAATTGCTATGCCACGGCATTAAGCTCAGCCACTTTCTCTTCCAGCACTTGAGTATTCCTCTCCCACGAATTCAATGCTACCGTAACCTAGAACTCATTAACGTATGATAATGTAAAAGCCTCCCCTGAATCCAAGTCCATGTGCAAATGTCTGACATAGATCACAAACAAGAGGGGGGAAAGTGGTGATCCCTGCTGAATCACCAGGTCAACTCCATACACTCTCCGGAGGCTACCCAGATACGCCAAGGCTATATTTCTTGTTGCTATAAAGTCACGGACCCAATCTACCAGATAACCGGGTACCCTCTCACTTGACTCCAGCTAGTCAATTAGTTTCTGGTAATTAACATGATCAAAACCACCTTTCACATCCAGAAAGATCAACAAAACCTTTTTGCCTGCAAATTGTGCCTCTCTCATTCAATGTTGCAGCAACATCACCATGTCAGCTATCGACCTCTGAGGTAGGCTACTGGTTTGGTTGATACAGTACATCCCACTGTCATATGCCACTTTCATCAACCATGCGTTTACCACTCGCTCCACGATTTTCGAAAAGGTTTGCATTAAGGCGATCACCTGAAAGCTTGCGCAATCCTGGTAGTCTGCCTTATTAGGCTTCAGTAGGATAACTTCGATTGACTCCTTCAACATCAGCGGATGGATCTCCCACACCAGTAGGTCCTCCACCAAACTTGGGAGAATCTTCTCATTTATCCTGTGTATCCCTTTCCACACGCCATAGGATACCTGATCGGGTCCTGGGGCGGATTTGTTACTACACTTCTTCAAAGCCTCTCCGATCTCCCAAGGGGTGATCCATCACACCCAATACTGGTATCATACTTGTACCGGTACTCATTAAGCGTCGAGCATCACTTCACCACACCAAACGAAAGGTCTCTCCTGTCCAATTCTGTCCAATCCTGTACGAGTACTTTTCCTCTCCCGTGAGTATCATACTCGTACCGTACAGCCACCCTCCAATCCCTACACATCCACATCTCTTAAACCCTGCATACTATCCAATCCCTCCCACTCACTTACTTTAGATTCCCTTGCCCTTCCTTGCCCAACGCGGGGCCCCACTTTGTCTTAGACACCTAATATCTGACAGCCAACAAGGTCGAATCGAACCGGGTCCAGCCTCACCCTCTGCGGTACTACTTACTCTTCTACGGTATTAGTACACACCATATTGGAGTACCGGTACTGTACTCGGGGGTGAGGGTAAGTCGGGCGCGGTGCCACAAAAAGTCTTGGTTTATTGCCTATTCTGGGTGTCGCCCGACTTTTTTCCTCATACAAAAAAATTGGTGCAAAACGCGTTTGTATGGGTAAAAACCCTAGTTACCTTATATGGGTGTCGCCCGACTTAACGCACCCCCCGAGTACAGTGCTATACGAGTACCAGTGCGGCCATCGAAAGAGTACTCCATAGAGAGAAAGAAGTACCATAAGCCAAGAAAAAAGAAAGAAAAAACATAGCACGAAACAAAAGTTGCCCTATTCTCCCCTCCCCCTCCCCAGACAGAGAGCATATCATACTTACTTACAACTTTCCCTCCACCAACACTGGACTCCTGCTCTTCTTCCATCGTTGGTGAAATCAGGAGCCAGCCCAGAAAAATTTACCACAACGGGCAACCATCCTCCTTACCACGTTTTCCCGTACTCCTCTGTCGCTTGTCTTCACACAGCCATCGTTGGGCGGCACGGGCACAGTAGAACCAGCGGAGCTAAAGGGCAAGAGCATCACCGTCTTCTTGGGTGTGTCTGCCCTGTCTGTCGGTACCCTGCTCGGACTAGGTATCATAATATCCCCCCCCAAGCTGCAGGACACCGAAACTGCCTGCCTTTCCCTACGAGGCCTGTCACTGGTTGGCCGTTGCCTTGTTGAAACTGCCCCCTCCTCTTCCACTTCAGTGGCTCTCTCATACTCCGGCGCTCACTCTCCTTCGCTATTCTGCTGCCACTGCCACCGCCCCCTTCCTTATTCAGCCTTTTGAGGAATTGCCTTCGGAAACTCACCATTTACACCAACACATCGCCACCCACCACTACCACGTTCTTTGTCGCCATCCCGACGGTTTGGGGATACCACGATCTTCCACATTATCACGCTTCACCAAGTCACCAGCCATGAGAATCGCGTGCCTACAGGTAAGAAATAGCCAATGAGAGCTCTCCTGCCCATTCCCAGTTACAACAACTGTCGCAACAGTTTGTTCAGCTTGACTGCGCCCCTTCTTTTGATTAGAGGCTCACCGTGGATTTGTTTGGTCCTACTATAGTTCAACCCCCAATTGGGGAACATTGCGCATAATCTTCGGAGAGCGGATACCATAATTTCTCGGGCCGGGGCTCGGGGTATAGACCTCCTAATTCTGCCTGAGATGGCTTTCTCCGGTACGACAATTTGTCCCTGTGATGGTTGTGATACATTTGTTGCTGTTCCCACTTTTTTCTCTTCTCCCCACCTCCTTAGTGATTGTTTTCTTTGCCTATGATACCGTATTTATTTCTACCCTTACCCTTGTTAACTTTACCCAAACAAGATTGGTCGCATAACAATAACAAATAACAATAACAACGTCTGCGATGCACAGGGCATTGGCCAGCTGACAGCTCATATTTTCATTTCCAACCAGGCTACAAGTTTGGTTCTGTCAATGAAATAAATTCCCATCTGGAGCCAACAGCTGCAGGCCCATCCACGGTATGGGCTCGCTCAATTGCCCGACGTCTTGGTTGCTACATAGCTTTGGGATACCCGGAACATTGCGCACACCCCCCCTCGTCGCCGTCGGGTCCTATGTCGAGGTACAATTCCGCGGTGCTGGTATCTCCCGGGGGAGACGTGCTGGTAAACTACAGGAAGCACTTTCTCTTTTCCACAGATGAGTCGTGGGCTGAGGAAGGACCGGACGGGTTCTTCTCCGGGGACCTCCCCGATGGACTGGGAAGACTTGCAATGGGAATATGTATGCACCCTTATTTCCCCACCTTGCATTTTTCGGAAAGCGACACCATCAGAGAGAAAGGCAGGAAGAAGGGGTGTGTGGGATGGCGTGGCTAATACATCGTTGTCATTATTCCCATAGGTATGGACCTGAATCCAAGACGATTCGAGGCCCCCTTCGAGAAGTATGAGTTTGCACATCACATACTCGACTCGAAAGCAGATATAGCCGTCATGCCTATGGCGTGGCTCACTTCCCAACCTGCGGAATCCTTGGTAGCCCAAGCGCAAGTCCCCGACGCTGACACCCTCGCCTACTGGATCCAGCGACTGCAGCCAATTCTGGACAAAGGTGGTCAAGGCCAATCGGGAGAAACAATATTCGTCGCTTGCAACAGAACAGGTACAGAACGCAATGCTTGCTATGCCGGTACCTCTGCTGTCGTGGGGGTGAGTAAGGGTAACGCTAAGATATACGGACACTTGGGAAGGGGAACAGAAGACCTACTTGTATGTGACGTTCCGGGGCCCGGGAGGAACCAGGCGACCGAGTAGAGGTGATCGAACCATCAAACAACGAGAAAACCGAAAAGTGGACTCCCCCCCCCGCAGATCAACGAGGGAAGAAATGACGGCAAGGCAAGCGATTAAAGAAGGAATGGGGGGCGCAAGGGACGGAGGACATCGCTATCCACGCAAAAAAACACCAGTTTCCCATTACAATACCGGTACAGCAGTCCAAAAGGAAATAGAATGCACAAGAAAGGAGCCTTGGGGACGGCACGAGACGGCATGGCATGTATTACATCCGGACAACTCAGATCAATTCCTTCAAACAAACGCGCTGGTGCTACCTTTATCCATAGCCGAAAAGGAGCAAAGCACTAAAAAATCTATCAACCGGCCGGCGCCCCCACCCGCTGTTCGTCCGTCTCTCCCTTTCGTTCCCTTGTCTCGCAAACCGGAATGCTGGTTTGGGCATCTTTTATATCTCCGTATTATCGTATTATAATAACTTTGTTCGCTTTCTCCCACGAATGAGGCAGTTACTTTTCCTTTACCTCTGCTTGTTCATTTGCGATAACCGCGATCACCATGTACCCCTACTCTTTTCCTACTCTGCTTGTTTCCCTCCCTTTCCTTCCCCCACCACAACATACTAGTGCTGGCACAAAAACGGCGCCTTCCAAAGCCGGGGGTTGGTTATTTAGGGGGGCTTAGCTAGTTAGTTACTGGTAGTCAAGCTATCGTATGTCGGTGAAGAGGAGGGAAGGGAAGGCGGGGGGCATAATCTCACTGTAAGCCTCCTCGTCAGAGAGGATACAGGTGTTCATCTTTCTTCCATATCAACCCTCATGGCGAATTAGTCTACAATACAGAATACTGTAGTTACTATACCCGTGCTGCACTAGCACTAGCACTCGCTGAACCCAACTTGGCCGTAAGGGTACAGCACTTGTACATGGGACAGCATCATACCGCCCCGTACGGTATCACACGAGCCCCGCGAAAATTCCCCGAGGCCCAAAGAACGGGGACATGTCCAGTCTGCTCGTACCTGTACTGTACCATACCCGTCGGATCCCATAGATACATTCCTTCCCTCCCCTCCCCTCCCCACCCTCCTCTCCTCTCCTCCCCTTCCCCCCGGCACGACACCAGCCCAAAACGCAAAACAAGCGTACAAAAAGCAAGTACGCTACACGCACCCTCAATGATACCTACCTAATTTACCTACCCTCACCTAACAGAAGGGTAAGGTAGAGCAGTGCTCGTGCGTCGAGCAGGATATGCAGGGTTATTTACTCCAGTACTCGTGCGGTACCCGGTTGCAGGTGCTGTACGAGTATTTGCGTATGGTATGGTACAGGGAAGTGCTGAAAGGAAGACAGGCAGGTGGGAAGAGGGGGCATGATAGCTTCGAGGGTGTTTTTATTTTATTTTTCCCCTCACTCTCCCTTTGAAAGTGGTGATTGCGGTTTGGGCTTCGTTGGGTAGAGTATCGTAGGGCACCCGTACGTTTACGCTCGGTCACTCACTAGGCGGGCTCTCGCAGGGGTGGAAGGAAGGAATCACGGGACTCTTCAACTATGGTGGGGAAGGATCATTGTACGGTATATGCACAATTGAAGTGAGAGTCTGTGCTGGTTGTTTGTTTATTTGAACAATTGCGCCTTGCAAAGGCTTAGACGAGGCACAATACCGGTATCGTACCGCGCTGTAACTTGTACTTGCTTTCAAACGCACATACATAACCAGCCAAGCCGGCACTTCCTCGCCCACTCGACGAATTGATCGATTGACCGATTGAATTGATTCGACAAATAAACGGAACACATGACGTTTGGAAAGAAAAGAAAAAAAGAAAAAAAGCACAACATGAAAACAGCATAACAAAATAACAAAACATAATACGGCAGGGGATGGATGGATGGGAAGTTTGGCGGAGGGTGACAAACATATGTACCACGAAGTATGAAAGAATATTTCATAATGAGATAATGGAGAAAAAAGCAGGGCAATCGTAACGTTACGGAGAAATAGAAATAAAAGGGAAAGGGAACTGAACAAGCAAGAGTTACTTACCGTGGGTAAGGTTAGCAAAAAGGAAATGGAAAGGGGGGAAGGAGAGAATTAACCAAGTAACGACCGCTGCAACAGACGTAAAGAGTAATGCCAAACGGGATATACTCGAGAGAATGCGAAAAAGAAAAAAAAACTAAACAGAACAAGACAAAAAAAGGAGCAGACGAACCACGAGAGAGAAACTAGTATCTTGATAGGCAGGAGAGATAAAGGTACGGAGATAGGGAGTTTGTAAGGTAAATGCCAGTTAATTCAGAGCTAGAGAGTCGGGAAAGAAAACAAAGGGCCACCCAAAAAATCCCCCCGTTATGCCATCAGGACGCTAGAATGGAGATGGAAATGAAAGGAGAAAAAAAATCAAACCCGGACTTTTTATATCAAGACATTATGGGGCCGTCCGGGGTAGCAATATAAAAGTGTAAACACCGCAGACACGGCACTTTTTTAACAAGAGAAGAAGAAAGTAAACACCAGGCGAGTGAGAAAATAAGGGGGCATGGAGCGGAAGGGCGGACAAAAACGCAAGTCATGAGAATAGAACAAAAGCCAGCTTCCTCTGTGAGCTACAAATTTCCTCGTATATCACGTGAAACCAGACAATGAATGGACAAGAAAAAAGAAAAAACGGAAAGGTGATAAGCTCAAAAAAAAAGAAAGGAAAGGGGAAACAACGCATGGATGATGATGAATAAGGGCCCGGGAAAAAGCTCTTGGAAAACGAAATTGCTGAAAGAAAAGAAAAGGAAGATAGCACAAAGCGGAAAGAAGGAAAACAATCTCTCGGTATCAAATCGCCTCCCTGCCCGCCGATACTCCAAAGAGAATTTTAAACAGAAACAAAAGGACAAATTACCGCAAGTTTACTTGAAAAAATGGTTGCTTTTTTTTTCTTGGCGGAGGGGGGGGGGGAGCAGGAGCCAAACACCAAAGTAAATCCGTCTTAGGCTTTCAGAGTATCAGTGGTGGTGATGGGTGTTTCTTCGTATCCTCAGGGTGTCTTCATAACTATCGTAACAACCGTTATCATCATCATTCCGCTTCGCGACCCATTCCTTTGCATGCCCTCACAATTCCCAAGTTCCACACACTCGCGCATTGATTCCAACTCTTAACAATCAATCTGCGAAAGATACGGCCCAATGTCACGATGAGCCTCCAGGCTGACCACCGCCCTCTCTAGTCACACCGGCCTGTAAACAGCTCTTCTTCCAGGTTTCCGCCTCCCTCCAAGCGCGCTCACACTCCTTCTGTAGCTTTTCGTTGTTGGCGCTCAACTCGGCGATAGCTTGCTCCGTTAAGATCTTCTCAAGAGTCCACTTTTCAATATTGGACGCTTCACTCTCCTTGAGTTGCTGGATATATTGAACAGCACGCTGGAGAATAGATCCCTTGTTTTTCTCACACCCCGGAACAATCTTTGCCAACTCATTGATGCCTTCGTTGATGGTCTCCCGGCGGCGACGTTCCACTAAATTGTTCACATAAAGACGTTAGACACGGATTTCGGTACCTAGCCGCGCAGAAGAGATGGTACAAACTCACCCTCTTTGTGGTTGTCCCTCCTAACTCTGTGCCACTCTTCGGTCCCGACCTGTGGTTTTGGATTGCTAGATGGACCCTGTGGCGACCCATGGCTGTGATGAGAATGTCCATGATTACCGGGGGGTGGGACGTGACCTCCGCTCCCGCCAACTCCCTCAGTGTGCGCTTCCACTGGGGGAGGTGATAACGCACCGAAACCGCCATCCAGAGGATGTTCCGGACCCTTCCCACCACCGCTTCCATCCCCTTGGGAAAACCCTAATGGCGCTGAGGAGGACATGTGGGGAATCATACCACTCATTGCGCTCGCGGCGGCTAGAGCGGCGTTTGCGGCCTCGGCACTAGTGGAGCCATTCATAGGGACGGTAGACGGATGGAAATTGTAGGCAGGACTAGGCGAAGAATTCTGTTTGGGGTTTGTATTCACAGGCATAAAGGATCCAGAGTTGGAAAGGTTTGGGGAAGCTTGTTTAAAAGAGGATCGGCGACCACTATTACTTCCCTCCCGTACAGACCTCCCTTCATCTCTACCCTCGGAATCGTCGATCGAGTCTCGCTTCCGTTTGTGCGAAGCTGACGCGTTGGAGAGTTGTGGTGACGTGGATGCAGAAGCGCCGGTGGGCGGTTCCTGAAGGTGGGAGACTGGTGTTGTCTGCTGCGGTTGCTGGCCGTCACCCAGCGGCTGCTCATCGTGATA
>PYWC01000017.1:1861223-1874482 GCA_003182015.1 Tuber magnatum | reverse complement strand
TCTGAAGCCACCCAATGCATCCGAGGGAAGGGGGAGGGGTCAGGGAAGAAGAGGGAGAAGAAGGTTTTGGAGGTTCGTGATTGAAGAAGGTGGTTGGTTGCTGTGGCCTTTTGGTAGCGGTTACAGATTCGTACATGTTCGCGAGGTACCGGTACTTTGTAACGGGGTTGGTCGCACGATGTTCTCATGGGGGGGGTGAGGTGCAGTCAAAATTCGGGAGTATCCGTACTTTGGTAACGGGGTTTTCGCTTGGGGGCGAGGCGACTGCGGGCCTATCCCACGAATCGTGATGGAGATATTGGCGAAGGGAGTGTGAGAGACACGGGATTCTTGTCGGATGTGTGGTGTTTCTTTTGAGTGGTCGGTTGTGTGGTACAGGTCGATGGCGGAGAAGATGGCGACTTGGTGCCGGTACTGTGTTTTACTGTATGGGCACAGCAAAGGCCGATATACAAAAATCACCTACACATCGTATCATACGGTGGTCTACCGGTATCCCTTCCTATATACTGCACTCTCTCAGTGCTTGAGTACAATATTCTAATATACGGCACTACGCACAGTGCTGATCGGAACGGGTGATATGATTGGCGATGGGAGGGGGAGGGGGACGAGGGGGGGTATCGTAGAATGGATATTTGGCGGGGGAATAGGATCAATCCACAATCGGCAATCAACGGGCCTCCCTCTCTCCCTCTCCTCCCCCTCTCCTGCCTATCGCTCCTAACCTAAACACTCCCCGCGAAACATCCCCCGCCTCGTTTCTTGGCAATTCAGCACCACTCTCGGTGCGGGCTGGGGCCTCTTCTTTTTTTGTGAGCCAACATCTGTACTGGTGTCGTACCTGCGATACAACGTCAGAGTCTAATCACGACAACGGAAGAAAGGAAACAAAATAAAAATAAAAAATTACGTCCCTTTATCACCGGATTATTCCCTTCATCACTGGGAGGAGGGGAGATCTTTCTCCTGCTCTCTCTCTTTCTCCTTAAATGACGGCCTTCAATATAGAGCAGGCGGTTGCGGAATTAGCAAATCTCGGGATTGAGCGGTCCGATGCTCTGGCTTGTTTGAACGTTCGTTGAGCACTCCTTCCCCAAGACCAACGTCATTGTCGCAGTCACTTTGCTATACCATATACCCCCCNGGTGGAAGAAGAAAAGAAAAGAAAAAGAAAAAAAAGGAAAGTGACTCGCCGGTAAATCATCAACTCCTGTAACCTCTGCCATAACTCTACTAGCAGCTCGAGCTGCACCTCAAACATCCCGAATCGCTTCTTCCTCCTTTCCTCCCTCATACTAGCTTCAAAACAGGTGCTCTCGCCCCTCCCGCTCAGCCTATCAGATAAGTTACCAGAATATGGACATTTCGGTATCATACCTCTGTCCGTACAAGTACAGTACGCAGTACTAGTAGACTCGGGGTGACTATTGTGAGTGTGTGCTCGAGTAAGTGTTTACTCAATTAATACCATTAGGCAGCGATGGGGGTGTTAACGCATGTGTATTTTCACGTATGGTAGATACGTCCATCGTCTCCATAAGCGCCTGCAAAGTAGACTTACCGGCAAACGACCCTCTCCACCCGTCTTCTTCTATTTTTTTATTTTTATTTTTAATTTTTTTTTATACTTTTTTTTTTATGCTTTTCTTTTTTTCTTTTCCCCTTACAAGGACTATTATGATCTTGGAAAGCCTTGACAGAACTCGAACAGAGTTGAAGAAAGGGTTCCGCCGTGCTTCAGGTAAATGTAGTCCCCTTATCCACACCATAAAAGGAAGGAACACCACTCTCCGAGCAGAGCTTCACCCATAAAGAGGCTTCCGGGCTTCTAAAACCAATGGCTTGTCAGGAAAACCAACAAACATTCCAGGGACATCTACTGGGTCAAGTTAGAAGATAGCCCGATGTGTGTCTGGAGGGGAAGGATCGTTTTTATTTTAATTTAATTTTTTTCTATGGTTTTTAATTTTAATTTTTTTTCCCCCTTCATTTCTTTACCCACCGAATTTTGAACGTGATCCATGTGCAGCTTACTTGATTCCCTGATCTTCGTTTCCTCACCTTTTCCTCGGATCATCACTTGCCAGGTTTGCCTTACTGACATGCATCCTGTGTTCCCTTTCTCTTCTGTACTTATCCTGCTTCTCGACCTCACCTCCCTGGCAACTGTATACTGTATGTAACAGCTGGACTAANTTCATATTTATTTATTTCCCCCTTCACGCAGCGTTTCGTCTCTAGGAGCACCACGCCCCGGTGAACACCAATACCTACCGTGGGCGGCCTTGCACTGCTCGCTTGGATCTATTTACTTGTTTATTTATTTTATCTATGAACCCGTTCATTCACTCGCTCAGGGCTCCATTGACCGCAGTATTATATATGTGGTGATCTTTCGTGTACAAGTACGCACCGTGCAGTACTCACTGTGCAGTAGCCCGCACTTGGGGTGGGGTAGTATTCCCACTGGAGGATGGTGCTACTTGCATCGGATTCTGCGTGGTTGGGCTGGGTACCGTGTGGTGTATTGTGATACACAGCCCTATTGCCATTTTTCGCACTGCGCTGTATCATACGGCGGTGTGCGGTACGTGTTGATTGTGTGGTGGCGCGCAATGCTGGTTGTGGACCCTGCGATGTAAGCGATATGCGAGTGATTGTATGTGAGGATTGTGGGTATTCTGCGTTACACTGTAGTAATAACTCTCCCCGAATATCATCATGTCCGCCCCATCACTCGTACGGGGGTCTCATACACCGTACTAGTACCGGTATAGGTTAATCCTTCGTATTTGTTGAATATGGAGGGGGGGGGAGTACGTGCAGTATCGTACACGAGTATAATACATGCAAGTACTCTTCTCCACAAGTTCGTACTGCGCTGTGTTTTGTAAACTGCCCCCGGTTCTAGCTTCCTAAGGTCTAGTTGAGGAGGAGGAGTGTGCGGCGCGGTTTTTTCTTCTTCTCCTACTTATCATACTTTGCTTACTTACCATGGGTGGGATTCACGCATCTAATATACAAACAAGCATTGTACTTTTCTCGTGGGTTACCCTTACCGAAAGCGTGTGCTCCCCGGACGGGTGCGTTGGGCTTGTCTGTCATTGCACTGGCATAGTACCGTACATGTAGAGTACAATATACTGCGGTGGGTAGACCAACGCTCCACATGATTCTAGGGATTCCACCGGGGGTTATCGTAGTGGGCTGGGGGGCTGAGAAGAAGAAGAAGGAGGGAGGGAAAGTTCCCGCTTCTTCGGTCCGGGGAGGTAACGTGGGCCCTGGCCTGGTGTGTGTGTGTGTGTGTGTGTGTATGGTGGACATTTAGGTAATCTATGTGTGAGGCTGCGTCGTTTCTATGTATGCGGTTCGGGGGCGTTTGTCTTGTCCTTGGGTTTTACGCTGTGGCATATGATTTGAAAGAGTAAAGATGTGGAGGTATGGGGGTTGGATGGTTCGTTCTCGTTCCTTCGGCCTTTGCGGTGCTTCCTTGGAGTTCCGCAAAGGTGCAGTAAGTAGGGATGTACGGTGCCAGTGTATCATACGGATGAGAGTGAGGAAATGGTGAAATGAGGTAGCGAGAGAGAGCTGATGTGCGGGCCAGCCGACAAGTCGGCCGTTGAGAAGTAGGAGGAGGAGGGGAGAAACGATTTCTTCTCTTTTCTTTTTCTCTCGCCAGAGTGAATAGAAAAAAGGAAGTATAGCAGTGGTGGGTGTGTGGAGGAAGGAAGGGAGGTGTGTGCAGAGGAAGAAAATACCCGCTGTATTAGCCTTGATTTCCCCAAGGCCCAAGATCAAGAGGGTCGTTGCTATGTGGGACCCTGAAACTTTGCATGTGCTTTTTAGCGGAAGGTGCTTGCTTGCTTGCTGGTAATTGTTGGTTGTGGTAGTGCGTAGTCTATATGTGAATGTTGCTAGGTTGTGGTTGCGGTTGCGGTGTAAGTTGAGTTAGTATGGTAGGAAGGAATTATGATATTCCTTTTTCTTCTTTCTTTCTCTCGACTTCTGCTTCCTTGCATGCCCACGGTAGGGCATATGCCGCTCATGTGATAATTTTGCTGGTATGATAATATAGTGCCGGTTCCCCGTCTGGTGCTTGCAGCAGGTAAATCGTGGGAAGGGATTATTATTCATTTTTTTTTTAAAAAAAAAATGATAAAAATAAATGAATTGTGGCGGTTTTGGTGGTACGGAGCTTCTGCATTGAACAGTGGAGAGTGAGTGAATGAGTGAGTGAAGATGAGTGAGCATAGACCCCCTCGGTCTGGGACCGCGGGAAAGATTTTATTGGAATGGCCGGCCCAGTANGTTGTTGAAACGTCTTTCCCCGCACTAGATGCCTGGCGGTAAAAGGGTGAGGGTATGTGGAGGAGGGAGTCAAAGCGATGAATTTTACTAACAATTATGGAACGGCTTGGATCGATTGATTGATTTCTTCCGGACCCGACTGTGAGAACACAGAGAAGGAGGAGGAGGGAGAGCTGAGAGCGGTGAGTATCATGCCGTTGCTACGGGAGCTTTCTTTGGTGGATTGAGGAGCTGAAGAATAAGTGCGACAGGAGTTCTTTGTCGTGGATTTTGGAGTTATGGTTACCATGAAGGGGGAAGAGTCACTGATTTTTTTCTCTCCTTTCCTCTTCTGCTAGCTTCCGTTTACCGTCCTCCTGATCCCCATCATCCCTTACCTGTCCCTCATATTCAAGCTTCGTCCACAATTATCCACCAAGACAACCACCTCCATCTTCATTCCATCCTGGAATAAAACCCTCCAGGCATCCATCCGTTTCTGAACCTGCGTCTAGAACCGCAGCTACCTAATTATGAAACGGGAAGGAAGACCAGGACTTCAGCAAGAGCCATTCCTCCCAAATCGCGGCCTTCGGACGCTTTTAGAAAAGTCAGAGGGAGACGGGAGATAAACGAGAATACCTCTTCCGGACTCGATACCCCATCCTCCGCCCGTCCTCTATCGCCCCCATCTTACAACTAGCTACAGTAACCAGCTACGGTAACTCTACGGGAACCTTCCAACACTTGCTTACCAAGATTGTGTTATCAGCGGTTGGGCGTCAAGGTTGAGAGAGGGGGCGAGAATAACGAGGACGAACATGCGGGGGGGAGGGGGGAAGGGTCAATCTCACCACTCGAAACGGATGAGCCTACTGCTGCGCCGAAGCTCACCCTGCCGTCAAGGAACTGGAACAAACAGGGATAGCAGGAGTCGGATATGATGATATGGTAACGATTCCCTGGACCAGAAACTCTTGCGTCTCCAAGATAAAGGTAGGCCCTACCGCAAGGAACGGTAATCAAACAAAACTTACGATATTCCGTTTCTCAAAAACGGTTCAACAATCACAAGCCAATCATGAGTCCGGGCTACTTTTTCTCCAACCCGCTTTAAAGGGCGGGTTGGAAAAAGAACACATACAAAATGACCATACAGTACAACAAAAGAAAACAAAAAGGGAATCCCGCGGAAACTTAAGCCGCTAACTGAACCATAAGGTGAAAATAGCACCTCGATTCGGTACCTACGCTCCAACTCCCTACTTCTTCTATCCCACCGCTACTCGAGTACAAGCTTCCTGCAGTCAAGATATTGTACGTACGTACGTACTTCCTCTGAACCAAATTAAACCAAACCCCCCCCCCTACGGATCACTCTCTACCTGAATTTCTCCAGGCACGTTCACCATGGCTGGGGGGAGGACAAATTACCCTGGAGTACACAGCAGTCGGTCACTTCGCTAAAAACAAAACAGAAAAAACAAAAAACAAAGAAACCTCCTTATTTAGCAATGCATCCATACCGCTACCGGTAGCAAGGAATTATCTTCTGGCTTTTTACGAACTCACTATTACCCCTATTATTGTACGATACCTCATCCCCTTCCTTTCCCCCGCCTCGCTGCGGGAGCACTTAACTTGGCGCGGTATTGCGTACATACACTGACGAGCAATCTTAAATTATCGAACTTTTTTTTTCTTTCCTCTTCTCTCTCGCTCAGTTCCTGCAGAACGTTATATTTGGCATCGTCTTAGACTCTCAATCGGGAGGGGATCCAATTGCCGGTTTATCCCTTCCAGGGGAGAAGTCATGGTATTAAAATAGAAACGAAAAAAGGCAAGGAAAGACAGAGCAAAGAGGGAAACTGTAATGTATACCCCCTTTTTTGCTCCACGGTGCGGGAGATGAAGAGGGGTTAGGGATTGCCGAGGGATTTTGATTTGATTGGTGGCTGGAACGGGTGATGTTCAGGCGGACAAATCGGGTGCCGGCGGGCGCCTGACGCGTGTGTTGGCGGCAGTGGAAGAGTGGCTGGGAATAGGGCGAAAGGAAAAGCTTGTTCTCAGGAGAGTTGATTCCCCAATACGGGCTGGAAAGGCTTCGCAGAATACAAGTATGAATGAATGATTAGTGCGGGCGTGGGGCTGCTTGTGCCAGCGGTACTGCGCGGTAGCTTAGAAATTGAATTGGGTTTAATTGAATCAGGATACGGAAACTAATAGGCCGACTCATAGTGGATCGCGCCCGGTGGTGGCGGAGGGCTTCGCTACCCGTAGTGAAGATGGGAGTCGTTGAGCTGGGCGGCAAGTTACCGTATAGGAGGATGTGGGGGTCGATTCCCATGTCACGGTAACTATCTGACCTGGCCTAACGGCTGGGAAGCTTTGTCATTCATTTTCGGGGGTGAGCGACCTCGGTTGACTTCTTACGTACGAGTACTTGTACTAGTACCGGTACTCGAGTANCTGGCTGACGGTATTTGGAGGGCCTTCCAGGCAAGGGACGACTACAGGTGGGACGCATCTCTGTTTGATGCTGACCGGGATGGGAATCCAAGTGCCCAAACCGGCCATAGCTATGATAACAACTATCAATCCGGTACGGCGCAGCTCGGCTAAGGGGGATTCGGGCCTTGTTGCTTTTGGAGCTGGGGCAAACGAACTAACTTTGTCACATTCTAGAGTTCCAGATACAATCGCCGGATGTTCATGCGGGAAGTGGATATGAGGGGACAAAGTCTAGACCACCATCCAGGGTATCAAACCGGGCGGGGGGCTCGGCGGGTTATCAAGGTAGTGAGATTGTCTTTCTTCCTCCTTGGCCGGGACCAGAGGACTCATGGATGGAAACAACAGATTCTGATCCAGATTTGGCTCGCGCTCTGGCTGCCTCCATGGAGGGCTCTGGCGCCCATGCCGGTGATTATGGGGCACAAGAGACTGGAATAACTGGGACACGTACTTCCCCAGCTACCTCCTATCTCCAACCGGCAAATCCAGGTCGGGAATACAACCCGCAAGATTGGGCCCTAACCACGACCCATGAAATATTCCTTGATCCAGGCCCATCGGAGCGCAAGCGCAAACCAGGAGATCCAGCATTTCTTAGGCCGGCAAACTCTGGCAGCAATGTGGCCACCCTGTTAACGGTTTTGCATGGTATCCCGGCTGCCAGGGAGTCTATGCTCGCTAGGGACTGTCTTGATCGTGATTATGGACATGATGATCAGTGGTGGAATGGCCAGCAGATTAGAATCCTGAGAGTCACCAATACTAGCGACGAGGAAACCGGTGAACCAGAGATTACAGAAGGGGTTATAGAGGTTCAGAGGCTAATGGCCTTTTTGGACGGTACAATGAGAGCCTATGGTAGTGTGGAGAGCTTGACCATGATCCCGGGTTATCAAGAGCATAACCAAACCCGTGAGTCTGATACATCGTCTGGATTTAGTTTAATTTAATTTAATTTTTTTTCCGAGTGTTTTGGCAGAAACTAATCAATTCTCTAGTCTCCCTTTCGGCGTTCTTTCGTTCATGGATAGGTGCAATCCAAAAAGCTACTCTGGAGCCCGCTGAAGGGAAGTACGGCCGTACATTCTTCTCTGAAGCCACCCAATGCATCCGGGGTGCGACGGATGAGGCCTTGATGAATAGGGAAGCGTTCCAGATAATGGACCTTGTTGGCCCTACAGTTGGCGAGGCCACCCTTTACGATATGCTGGACTCGGTTGTTTTTCCGGCGGACGATGAGACGGATGTTTTCGTCAAATTCGCCCCAGTCATCTGTGCTCAAATTAGGCCCCCCGACGGCGGGATGTTTAATGGTTGTCCGATTGCGATCCCAGCCGTCTTGTATCCTGACAGGTATACACAAGCTTGGGCGGAACCTATGCGGGAGGTTAGAAGGAAGATTGAGGAACAGAGGAACATCATAGCGGAAATAGAACTCCAAGAAGATAAGCTAAAGAGGGTGCAGGTGAGCGAAGGCACTTATCACGAGCTCCAGAGTGTGCCCCAACCCCGAGAACTCTTGTCAATTCTTGTTGAGCATTACGCGGCTGAAGAGAGTCGCAAGGCTCCAACTGGGATTGCGAATGGGGTTGAGTCAGAATCGAGTGCTATTCTTCTTGCTATGCTGGAGGGTGTCATTCACCAGCTTGATACGAAACTTGAAGGTAAGCAACCATCAGCCAGGTGGGGATGTGCGTTAACCAATTCCATTTTTATAGCATTGGCAAAGAAGAAGGAAGAGGCTTACGGGGCCCTGGTAAACCTGAGGTCATCACTTACTTCACCTGAAGATCTCGACCCTTCACTTCCTCCATTGACGAGGTATACACTACGTGGAGTGTCCCCGGAGAGCTCAACCATTTTCACCCTCCTTCAATCATCCGACTCGGAGGAAGGCCAGACTTCTACTGGCCCATCGACTAGCTCGCCAGGGGAGCAGTGGTGGTGCATTAACTGGGCACCAAGAGCACCAGCAACCGGATGGGAGACTACACCTACTCTGAATTACGATGTTAAAAAGGTGACTGAAGAGAAGGTGATGCATGCTATTAAAACGACCGGAGAAGGCACTATTCTACTTGTTTATGCGAATGATGAGGCGCTGAATTTGGGTGAAGGGACTGATTCCTCCCTGCCAGGTCCTCTTCAGGTATGATTACAGATTGTCGATATTGGTAGACAGGGCTCCCTTGCTAATTTTCGCAGACGTTTGTCGACCGTGATAACGCCGCTTTCAAAGCGGAACTGCAACCAAATTCCCCGGGCCGAAAGCGGCCTAACGATTGGCTCGAAGCAGAAGATGAGGGTGCGGATTCTTCTCCAGGTGCGGGCTTCTCCCCAAAAAAGATTTCGTCTTCCCGTAGTAGTGCTACTCTGGGAAACGCAACCCCCGAGGTTAGTCGTAAAAACAGTTTGAGCGGAAACGAGATCGAAATGATGGAGGGCATAGGAAGCGGAAGTAGTCAGCCTACAACTGGAGGAGACGATACCATCGGCCAGCAGGTAGACCTCTCTCAGCCCGGAGGTGGGGAAATGCAGGAGAGGGGCGGAATCTCTCCAGTCGCTAAGGCCTTCCATCTCGATTCCAAGGGCCGCGGAAGGGATCTCGATCAGGACATGAAGGATGTTGACAGCGAGCACATTGAGTTTGCCGATTCTGTTGAGAAGAGGGTTTAATCTGCGCTTGACCTCTTTCCTTTTACTTTTTTCTCCTTTTTCCTCCGGGAGGCCTCTTTCGTTCGGTCTGGGTCTTGTCTTTTTTTATACTCCATATTTCTCCTTTCCTTTCAAATACCAATCTCCATATTTTTTTTTATTTTTTTTTTATTTTTTTTGAAAAAAACAAAACAAAACAAACTCGCGATGGCCTCCTGCCCCCTTCGCCCGCCCTCTTTCTCATATCGTCTTTCCCATTTTTATTGTTTTTCCTTTCCACCTCCTACGACGGAGGGGGAAAAAACCCCCGAAGTACGGTAAATAGAACATCGCAAGTTGGTGATGCGGCGGCGTTAGTTTAAGGTCCAGTTCAGTTCGGTTCAGCTCAACCTAATTTAGCCTAGTTGGGCTTGTTTTCTTTCCCCCTTTCCCCCCCTTTCCCTTTCCCTTTCCCTTTCCTGTCTTTCTCTGGTTTGTATCACGTTCGAATACCTGAAGGCTATGCCTGCATGCTAGTGCTTTGCGCTTTGTTCTATTTCGTTGGGTTGTTTTCGCTTTGATGGGATTCATGGACTCTCTATTTATTCAGTGTGATATGTAGGTAGAGGTATTTGATAGAGTATAACATGCTGTACCGACCGACTGGCTCAGATCTCTGGGTGGGAGCGATCAATTCCAAATGGTGGGCGTCATTTGCCCTGTGCGATAGGTAACAAATAACTTCCTCGCGGATTTCCAACCCGAGTGATATCCCGTGCGGAACTTACCATCTTAAATTTAGGTGATTAGGGAGGGAGGAAGTGCTCCGATTTAATTGCCCACTACTAGGGAGGCGAAAGTTAAGAGAAAAGAAAAGAAGAGAAGAGGAGGAGGAGGAGGAGGAGGAGGAGGAGGAGGTGGAAAACAAACAAACATGGGATACCGGTATCATGCTATAGAGATTCACACACATATAAGCATAACTAAGTTAACGCCCGGTACGAAAAAAAGAGTACACCATTATTGATAATCTTTCCCCTTTGCATTTCCGGTTCTATTTCCATACCACTCCCTACTTCTTCACCGAGCCTGCCAAAAAGAAAGGGAAAAGAACAAACCCCGGAGAATAATGAAGGGGGCAAAGGAGACCTCGTGAACGCTCTATAAGAATAAGGGAAGAAAGTAACGGAAGAGAAATAAGAACAACAAAACCTCCACGTTCAATAAAAGAGGAAAAGGCCAACAATTTGTTTGGTGAGTTTTCCGGGTGGGGTGTAAACGGTGAAGTGACCAAGAGTAAGAGTGAGAGAGTAGAGGTTTAGAAAAAGAGTTGTAACGTGGCGGACTCCAAGCATGGAACGAAACGAAATAGGTGATTTTAGCTATGGTAGCTAACTAACAAACTAACTAACGAACGATCGGGGTGAGGGCACTACGAGTCCGCACCGAAGAGATTCTTTCCAAGCCCTGAGGCGGAGGAAGAGGAAGAGGCAGGGGTGGGGGTGGAAGAAGTCTGATTCTCCTTCCCCTCCATAGCAACTCCCAAGAAAGCTTTTGAGAGGAGTCTTGGTTGGGACCTGGTGCTCCATTAGCTAATATTCCAACCTTTCAAGCGAAGCACAGAAACGGGGGACGCACTTCCCATAAGCCTTCTGCTTATGCGCCGCCAATTTCTTAGTGCACGGGGTCATCATGGCATCCGTTGGGGATGTGAACGATCCGGTGGTTCTGTTATTTTCGGGCAATTAGTATCCTTCGGCGGAGAGCGGGGAGGGAGGGAGATTTACTTATCCGCGAGCTTCTGCGCAAGCAACTGACGCTGCATCTCGAGATTTGTGTTCGGGGCGGCCTGGTGAAGTTGCTGAACGACGGGACTGGGGGATTCGTTCGTGTTTGGGTCGAGGGATTGGTTCAGGCTTATGCCTGTGAGGGGTTGAGTTGACATTTTGAGAGTTTTTTTCTCTTTTGCCGCTTGAGATTGAGGGTGAAGTGTAGTTTTGTAGTGAGGGTGAAGTGAGGCGGTAGTGGTAGTGGTGGATGATGGGGAAGGAAGGGTTTGGGCGGGGTGGAAGTGGAATTTGTACTCGTGGGTTTGTTTGTGCGGTGGTTGCCGGGGTTACGGATTCTGGTGGCTTGGCGTAAACAGTGGAAAGAAGGAGGTGGTGGTGTGGTGAGCGGGGTCGGCCAGCGGCTTGTATCGAGAGGAGTGCGGGCAAGTAAGCATGGGTTTAGACGGAGGGAGGGGGGAGGGATTGTGGGCTTGCATGGTCTGGAGAGGGGATCGACGACCCGGGCGTTGGGAATTTGTGGGTTTATGGTTATATAGGTTCACTATTATACGATACAAGTATGGCGCATTGTATGGAACTTTATGCGTAATTGTGGACTGGATATCTCTGGGTTCTGTGAGAATATTCGCTGCCTTCGTTTGCTGCGCGATAAATAACACTCTCCTCCGATCCCGCTTACATTCACAGCAGAGCGGACGATATCTCGAAATCCGGAGAAGACACTGCGCACCTCGGACGACACTGTATCAAGCGTCGGACATGCTAGACTACCTCAACTCGGCTGGGTCACACAACCTTGGGCCAACTCTTCGGGAGGTTTCTGGATTCGGAAAGACGTTGTGTTCGAGCCTGGTAGAAGATGGTGAAGCTCTCCCCGTGGAGTGATTGTTTGTTTTGATCTGTGTGCTCTTGATCTGGCATCACGGTTCGCGATATGGATGGCATCAAAGCGGTATTTGGCTTGGGAGGTCTGTGGCGTTGGTGTTGGTATTATACGTGCATACTGATTTTATCGGTGGTGGTGGTGAATTCAGTATCGGTGATATGATATGTGTTGGGCTGTTGTCATCTGGGGATTCCGGTGATTGAGGGTTGAATGATGTTCCTTTGGAATGGTAGGAATTGGCTGCTCTTGAGTGTCGAGAGATTCCGCACCCAGCATTGTCCTTGGCGGTAGTATAGTACGAGTACTCTACAGTAGCTTTGGCGTTCGCGCTCATCGCTCCTCTCCAAGCGCCTTCTCACGGAGGAGGGACATGGCCCCAAAATCTCCATCGATTCCGGGAGGCATGCCCAAAGTATGATAGGGCAAACTCCGGCGATGTTCCTGCATATATGACAGATCACTACTGGCGCTGGGGCAGGGGACGCCCCCGAGCTCCTTCATCCCCCTGGCGGCTAGGGTTTGCTGGCCGGCTCCCGAGATTCGGTAGCGATTGGCCTTGTCGGCTCCCCAGAAATGACGTAGAACCAGCGAACGGCCGAATAACGGTATGATACCAGCTACGGTATCCAAATAAGCCCCGAGTGATAAGGGCGAGAGTTCCTATTAGATGATAATATCTGAGAGTGGAAAAGGGAAGAAAGAAATGGGCGAGGAATTGAACCTGCCACACATGCCATAGCCACAGTACGGGACGCCTCCGGAGGGCAGGAGGGGTTGGAGGAGCTTCGATATCAATAATTCCCCGAGGGGCCTTTCCAACCTGTTTTCTGGGCATGATACGAGAACCGGGGACCGAAAATGATGCTTGGGCTGAGGATTGATTGCTTCGGGGCATACATACGAAAACACATTCCGGAGTGTTGCAGTGGTACACATGCGTGGGCTTTCTTCTCTCTCTCC
Source organism: Tuber magnatum (assembly GCA_003182015.1). Taxonomy (NCBI): domain Eukaryota; kingdom Fungi; phylum Ascomycota; class Pezizomycetes; order Pezizales; family Tuberaceae; genus Tuber; species Tuber magnatum. Next base: position 1,861,408 of record PYWC01000017.1, on the reverse strand, counting down.
CCTTGATTCAACTCCTTCCTTTGCTTCACTCATCCATTTGCATCAGGATTGCCCCGAATCATATCTGTCCGGAAGGGTTTCAACTGCCGTGGGCTAACATCGAATGGCTGCCTTCACAGAGCGTATCCACGCCTGGGCACACGCCAGTAGATACAACCCCTGGTCCAAAGCTCCACCGACCGCCA
>PYWC01000017.1:1801834-1858301 GCA_003182015.1 Tuber magnatum | reverse complement strand
ATGCTCGGAGAGGAGCTTGCCAAAGGTTTTCCGGCCCGGGTCATTGGTGCGGGCGATCATGTACTCCAGCGCGCGCTCCGCCGCGCCGACGGACCTCATGCAGTGGTGTATCCTTCCCGGCCCCAATCGACCCTGGATTATCTCGAAACCGCGGCCTGGGCCGAGGACCATATTCTCCAACGGAACGCGCACATCGGTGAAGGCGATTTCGCAGTGTCCGTGCGGGGCGTCGTCGTACCCGTACACCGATAGCGTGCGGCGGACCTGCACGCCCGGTGTGCCGGCCGGGACTATGACGACGGATTGCTGCTTGTACGGGTTTGGGTTCGAGGCGTCGGATTTTCCCATTACTAGGTAGAGCTTGCATCGCGGATCGCCAGCGCCGCTGCTCCACCATTTCGTCCCGTTTAGGATGTATTCGTTGCCCTGTCTTGCGATTTCCAGGTTGATGTTCTTCGCGTCGGCGGAGGCGCGGTGGCGTTCTGTCATCACAAAGGCGCTGCGGATCTTGCCCTCTAGTAGCGGTGTGAGCCATTGAGCCTTTTGTGCCGATGAGCCGTATTTGGCTAGGACTTCCATGTTGCCCGTGTCTGGCGCTGAGCAGTTCATCGCTTCCGAGGCTATGAGACTTCGTCCCATGATTTCGGCCATCAGGCCGTATTCTAGGTTTGTGAGCGGGACGCCCTCTGGGTAGTGCTTTTGCGAGAGGAAGAGGTTCCAGAGCCCCTGTTCCCTGGCCCGCGCCTTTAGCATGTCAATTATGGTTGGGTAGGTGTTTAGAAAGCGCTTCGCTGGGTCAGTTGGTTGCTGGGCATCGAAGACGGCGTCTGCCGGGATGCATTCTGTCTCAACGAAGTGATGGACTTTTTGAAGGAGGGCATGGGCGGATGGTGAGACCTTGGAGGCTACGAGGGAGGGTATTTGGTAGGTTGTCATTTTGGTGATCTCCTGTGAGTCCAATTGATGGTGGGGTTTTGGTTTTGAGAAGAGGAGGCTACAGGAGACAGCGGGAGGGTAAAAAGAAAGGAAGGAAGACGGAGGAAGGGGCGGAGGAAAATCCGAGGTTCCCCCAGGTCATCTTGGCTCAGCGGCAGCCGGGGTTGAACCGAGGCGCCGCGGTTGTTGCTGCGAACACCTGCTTAGTGGATTTCAGTAGCGGGCCCGAGCTACTCGAGTACTGTACTGGAGTACCGGCGAGGAAGTGTCCCTCTTGACCCCCAGGCTTTGGATGGTGTTCCAGACCAAGCTGACGCCTGTGCTAAAAGACTGACTGTCGTGCTCTGTGGCTGCCTCGTATACCGTGGGATAAGGTGATGGTAAATAGGTTTGACCGGTGACTGTCTGGGGTGACCGATAATGTAGAGGTATGATATCGTGGAAAATGATGAAGCTGGACCCAAACCTAAACCCCTTTTACGCCGGTGGTGTGCTTTGCGGTGGAACGCTGGAGGCAAAATTCAGAATGGAAGTGAGATGACTGGCCATGGAGACCCGATCCAGGAGTTGGGAATTACAGGTATACTAGCTTCCCCCCCCCCCGAGACCTCGGGGGTGTCTCAATAGTAAGGCTAAAAGAAAACAAATATGAAGATATATAATTTAGAGAAAAAAGCAACTGACTTAAACTCTATATAAATATGTCTGCCCATGTCTGAACCTATTATATATCTAAAATTACAGTCCCCTCCTCCTGGTACAAGCAATTGAACAGTTGGCTTCCCTATATTAAAATAAACCAATAGAACAATTTACTGCAGAGTATGAAGTGTTACTCTGACAGACATGCAATGTAGTTGTGGGATAGAGGTAGAAGCAGGTAATTTGGGAAGTATGGGAATAGTGAACTTAAAGATGGAGCAGGCATGAGTGGACCTGTACACAGTTGTAAGATTCTGGCCACAGACAAGTAATATCTAGTCTCTGGATAAGAAGGTAGGATCAGGGAATAACTTACAGAGCAAGAATCAAAGAAACACTTTAGGATAAACTACATTTTCTGTTGATGTAGGAGAGTCCTTATTGGGTAATATGGTCAGACTATCAAGAGAGGTGATGCGGGAGAGAGCAACATAGAGCTGACCATGTGTGAATGCAGGTGTCCTGAGATCAATACCTACATGTTCCAAGGATTAGCCCTGAGATTTGTTTACAGTCATAGCAAAGCAGAGGTGGACCGGAAACTGCTTGCGGTAAAGGATAAATGGAAGATCCTTATCAGTAGTTGTAAGCATGATCCTAGGCAATAGGTAAACCTGCCCATCAAATCTTCCACCCAATATATTAACTTGTAGGCAGTTGCGACTAATTCCCATAATCCTTAACCTGGTACCATTGCAGAGACCTTCCCTTGGACTTAAGTTCCGGATCAGAATTACAGGAGCCCCAATTTTAAGCCATAAGCTGGAAGGTGGAATAGATGTAAGACTAATGCTCTGCAAATATTCTGCAGCATATGGCTCAGCTGCAGTTGCTTCGTCACCAATATCCACATTGTTTACCGTCTCAAACCTGTGCTCTATACTTGGCATCGGATCTAGTAGCACATCATTGAACTCATTGGCAGTCTCATTTCTGAATGCCAAGATTGCTCTGCCAAGTAGAGCTCAGCGATTAGTAATCGCTTCTAATAACAATGGTGGAGGGTAGAGTTGATTACAGAGCTCATCAACTGTAGACGCCTGGCGGATGTAGACTGGTAGCGAAACATTGTTGAACAGATGGGGATCAGATACTATATCCTTAAGGAATTGAATGAAGACCTGATTGGCTTCACTGGGAATAATGCGCATGCTCTGAGATAACCTCAAGATGCGTAAGCTTGGCCAAATAGAGCTGTGTTAAATGCTGGCAAGAACTGTAGTGTGCGCGTGGTGGTGAAAGAATGACTTGTGTGTTTCCCAGCTACGACACTGCTACTTAAGAGAGAAACACATGTGTGCCAAGCCTCGCTCCCTAGCGTACGCCAAACCCCACTGCGCAACCCCAACGCCCATGAGTAGCTACAGGTACCTAGTGCCAACAAGAACCGTAGCTTGCCTGGAACCACGACATACAACTAGTAATATTTGCGCAAAGTCACCTCCAAAGACAACAGGAATGCCACCAAAGATGTGCCGTTGATCAACATTGCATATGTCATTGAGGGTGCGATTAACTGCTTCTAAGCATGCCTTGTACTGCATAGGGACCTCATCCCAAATAATAAGAGAGGTTGCTCGAATCAATCCTGCAAGTTGAGAGTTTCGTGTAATATTGCATACAGCATGAATGTCAGTTGTAAGAGGAATCTTGAACCTGGAATGTGCTGTCTGGCCTCCTGGAAGCAACTGGGCTGCTATCCCTAAGGATGCGATACACAGAACTATCTTATTCTGGGCCTGCAAGTGGCTATACAAATATTTGTAAAGAAAAGTCTTTCCAGTACCTGCTGGCCCATGTAGAAAGAAGGCACCAGATTGATATCGTTGCTGTATCTCCTGCACATAGACCTCCACAGCAGTAATAATTGCAGTGAAACAGGTTCTCTGTTCCCCCTTCAATTGACCATGTATCTGCTCTTCTGCCTGCCTCTCTAGCACAATATTGTAGCCCCTTTCTTCAGCTACCAACATATTTCCTAAGACTTCCTCTCCAGCTTCCCGCCACTGCAGCCTTGCTTGCGGTAGACCATACTCTACCAAGGACTTACCAAATTCATTCATAGTATCTTGAAGAAGGTAAAGTCCATAATCAAGACTGAGATCTTCCACAGAATCCTCTTCTGCTCCAAGGGATCTCTGTACCCCTCCTGACTGGATCTGATAACAAAGGTCATCACAGAAACTCTCTCTAAACTCCTCCCAAATATGGAGTGGATTGGTTATAGTGGTGTGTTGAAGTGCCAGTGCAAAGAGCTGACACAATGCTCTTCCTGTCATAAACTGACTGGCATCATGAAATAATGCCACCCACTCCCCATCATCCTCTAGCAATCTATAGGCAATACAAGCACTCTTAAATATTTCATGAGCAATCCCTTCTACAGTTTGCAGGTTATCAAAACTTGTTGCACCACGTACCATAGTAAGAAGCAACCGGAGATAGTACCGCTCCCCTATGAAAGGACTTGCAGAATACATGTGGCCAATTGACCAACCTCTTTGCTTTGGCTTCCATCTGGCCCTTTGATCATAGACATAAAACTGTGGAAATTCATGGTATAAGTACTGCCTTCCATCCACATTATTGTCATTGTACTTGAACCAAGCTAGAAGGGTGGTAAGAGTTGTCTACATTCACTGCTGCAAGACCTCCTCTTCCTCATCCTCAGCAAAGTAGACTGGCTACTCCCCAGGAAGATGGAGAGCAAGGTGCTTGACTGATGGCTGTTCATTGTAGGTTTTGAACTTGAAGAGCCGCCATACTGTCTCGGTTGGACCAAGATACCTGCAATGAAGATAATAGCTAATCTCATCATGTTCCACATCTAACCTGATTGTTGCCCGATTACCACCCTTGTAGATATACTTATGAACATATTTGACAGCCTTAATGGAACCACAAACCTCCATATTGATGTAGGCCTTATAGCGAAGTGACAGGTAGGGACTATAAGGGACTACCCTGCAATTGTCAATAATAGTTGATACACTCTGCCCTCGTCTCTTCATATTAATGGTAAAGGTTTAACTAGTATCACGTCTGCGACAATTTGGATAGCCATTACCATTTATAACTGTTTCCTCCTGAAACTGTCGCGGATAACCTTTTCGGCAAGTTGTGACTATTAATGGATTGAGCCCCTCTATGCAGACAGCTTCACTATTTCCACTGGCACAGTGAGTATGAACCATTGTTGACTGAATGATACCACAGAGTTCCTGACTAATAGCATCATCCATACAGGGAAGTTCAGCACTGATAAAGCCATCAATATTCGCTGCTGTCAAGAACAGGAAGTCAGTTTTTAGGAAAACCAGAAGGTAGAAGTGTGGAAGACCACGCTTCTAGTACTCAATCATCCAGACCTAACCAAGCCAAGTCCCAAAGATCTCCTTGTGCCTGATTTGATACAGAAGATCATGCACCTTCAAATTGAATATACGAGCTACAAGATCAGGCCGGTCACCTGCACTCTGATGGGGTAACAGCTCTCATTGAATCTCTATCCACTTTGGATTGGCAGTAAAGGTTATGAACAATGTAGGCTTACCAAAGTGACGGACAATAGCTATGCTGTCCTGATACAGCTACTGCATAAACCTATCACCACCAACATAACTGGATGGAAGTACAACCCGCTTGCCTGTCTGTGCAAAGGGGACATCTCCTGCTTCAAGTACATCACCAAGACCACTGTACATCTCTGCACAAATCTTGTCCTGATCAAAGTGGAGCCAACTAAGCTTATTCTGATCGCAAACAGTCAAGGCATGCACAATGAATTGTTGAAATAGGTGCTGAGCCTGAAATAGGGTCAATGGTTCATCTGAACGGGTATGTAAGCGAAAGCGATAGAAGGTGAGCTGTGAAAGTTGCTCATTCTTCCTGTTTTGGGCCACATTACGCAGAGTCCTACCCCAATGCCAACCTGGCTCCCCATGTAGAAAGAGGAGAATATAGTAGAGAGGAAGGTAGTAGGCATAGTTAGAATTAACAAGAGTGAAAGGATTTTGATCCTCATCTTTATTACTGCTCCTTCTCGCAAGGTCAATATCCTGGAAACCCTCCTGACCATACTCCTCAGGCAGAATTAAGGCAACTTCATCCGCTGTTGGTAGGTTCTCCCTGTGCCTATCTGCTTCATGTTCTACCACCAACCTCAGCTATGGATTGAGGGTAATTCTAAAGTTGTCCTCCTGCCCAACAATCTGAGCAAACCTCTCCTGAGCAGTAAGATATAATTGAATCAGAGGGCAGGAGTGCTGGAGCATCTCAGTTAAGGAACAGATAAGAGTTGGGTCAAATGAAGGTGCCAGGACCGATCACCTCTGTATGGCATAGGCTGGATCATATAGGTAGATTTGGGAATGGAGGGCATCCTCTGCACCTGTAGGATCTAGGAGTTCCTGCCTATGATACACTGCACCATGTATCTGAAAAAGTTGGAATGTTTCCGCCTGCAGGCTTGTTCGCTGGTCCATATTGAACTTGACAGAAGTGAAAGCAAGGAGATTATTCCACCCACGGAGCTTCTTGCGAAATGCTCTTGACTTTGGATTATCAGCAATCATCAGAGCATTAAGGGGCTCAGGTAGTAGATGTAATTTCTCAATCAGAGTGTCATCATGCTTGCAACATGACTTAAAGCTTGACTCCCCATCAGGTGATATCTTGGCTAATAACTCTGCCCTCCAATGTAGTGCATTGCACTTATTGCATCTGATATCTAACCTTCCCAAATCGTGGTCCTCTCACCTCCCACTCTGCTCAAGGTGTAACGTGTTCCGGCCAGGCCCTAGTCACATAGTAGTATGATAGGAGTAGAGGGCTTCTTGATCAACAAGAAGCAAGCCCTGCTTACTAAAAGAGTTTTCGAACGGGGTGTAATAGGAGATCAAAGAAGTAATTGTTCAACCAAGTATATTAAGAATATTGTTTGTCAAAGCCTGCTATTTCCACTGCAGGAATCAGCGGTCTTTAAATACAGCATATCACTTATCTCTAGTATAAGCGATATCCTAAAACATTATGTGTATCAACTGATAGCACACGAAACAATAGAATTATCAAATGATACTGTGAGACCAAATATAAAATAATGTGTGTATCAACCGATAGCACACGAAACAATACAAGTATCAAACGATACTGTGAAACCAAACATAAAACAAGGTGTATATCAGCCAACAGTATACAAAACAATACAAGTATCAAGCGATACTGTGAAACCAAACATAAAACTAACCTAGTACCCGTACTTGTTACACTCCCAAAATAAAATAACAATTTCACCAAATAAAATAACCTAACGAAATCCTAATAGTCGGTAAACCCGCTATTCCCGTAAAAGTTCCTATAGGACCTATCCGCATCATCATCGCTATCCTGCAACAATCTCATGTCGTTCTGCAACATCTATTCCACCTCTTCCAGCCATTTCCCCAAACACTCTTGGCAGGGCGCTTTGCACACAAAGCAACCTGATTCCTTATAGTGTGGTAGGTCGATCTAATTTCGGACTGTCTGGTCCTGCCAATCCTCCTTTTCGATATTGATCTGTCCGCAATCGTCGCAGTAGTCGACGTAAAATATTTTCCAGTATACCTCTAGTGGAATGGCTCCACTGTACAGTAGTTTGTCAATGATAATGTGTCATCCCTTGATGCTTATTTCTTTGTAGGTCGACATTTCTTAGTTTTGTAAAGGGGTAAAGGTTGGTAAGAGGGTAAAGGGGTTTCTGCCGGTTTGGAGGTCTGATAGTGCGGTTTTTTCTCTTCGAAGAAGTCTGAGGGATGGTGGGTGGTATTTATGCCTTGGTGTTGACTTTGCTTAGATGTCGACCTCACTTAGGTGTTGACCTTCACTTAGGTGGTCAGGGGAAGTTGGGTGGTACTTAATTTCAGTTTCTTCTGTCTCTACACACAACTCACATCTTTCCGTGCTCAGGTAACATCCACTTCCAAAGCAGAATATATCAGATATTGTTTCGCCCCACATCCATCCCATTGACTCAGTTGTTATTTCTAGGCATTTGTTGCAAATATATAGGAATAATTACTGTGTAAGGTATCATCTAGGAATAATATCACAGTTCACCAACAGTCCTATTTGCTGATAGTGCAGTCTCCAAGTAACTTGCTTATAGTTTGACATCATAAGGCTGTTGGATGGTGTGTTTTTCTTGCTTTGTTATTCCTAGTGCTCGGTTTCGGCTAGCGGTTCCAGGTATGCTGCTTGCTTTTCTACTACTTGCTTCTCCTCTTCACTGCTTTTGAAATCACTTTCAAAATGGGCTGCCCAGAACCTGTCCTGTGTTCCTTGGTCTGTATCTGGGCGGAGGTGTTGGATTTCCAGCAGTGTTGGGCTCCAAGCTACCGTTACATGATTTATCGTAGGGGGTAGCTCGTCCTCCAGTTTGTTGTCCTCTTACCATTGGTTTACCAGTTCCATCGCATTTTCTAACCCTTCGAGGGGTTTCGAGCTATTTTTTGTTTCCAGATATCCTGTCCATTTTACCAGAAATTGGTTGCGGTTATATCGCTTCTGGTGGTCCTGTATTACCTCCACTTCCTATTCTGATTTTTCATTAACCATGATTGGAGGCAGTTTTGCATGGCTTCTTCCAGGAAAGGAAGTATTATTATTAGAGAGGTATCGTTTCACAGTAGAGGCGTGGAATGTTGCTTGTCGGTTTCCATACATTCTGCCATCCATTTCCACTGTGTAATTTTGTGTATGTTCATCATATTCAATTATCTTGAATGGTCCTCGCCAGCGGTGTTGCAATTTCTTACTTCATCCCGATTCCGTTGCAAAAAGTCTTCCATAAACCAATAACAGGTTACCTTTCCCTATCAGTGTGCTGTGTCTCCGTCGTTTTGCTGCCATTCTCATACTTCTGAATCACGCTAACTTGATCACGTTGAAAGCCATGTTTCGGATTGCTTAGTGTCTGTTTAACAATTTGTCCACTGCTAGAACTGCAGAATTCTTGAAATTTGCCAGGGGAAGTAGCAGGTAATTGTTTCCATAAATTGCTTTGTATGGCGACATACTAAGAGTTTCGGACCATCCAGCATTTAAGTATGTGGCCATTTCAGGTATAGCATCAAAGCAATTGTTCTGTCTTGCATTGACTAGGTTCCAAAGAGCTGTTTTCAATTCCTAGATTTTTCTTTTGACCTGTCCGTTCGTCTCATGGTGGCCTGGTGCTGCTTTGATATATTCAATTCCTAGCGATCGACATTGTTGTCTCCATATATATGACTCAACTCGTGGGTCCGCATCACTTACTATTGTTGTTGGGTATCCATGAGGTGTAAACATTTTGTTGCACAGTAGTTCCCAGGTTGTTATAGCCGTCACTTCCTTAGTTGCAGGTATGAGCCACGTGAATCCCGAAAACCTATTTACTGCTACTAGGATTGTGTCGTATCCCCATAAATTATGGAATGGTCCTGCAAAGTCAATGGCTATTGATTCGAAGATTTCTGATGGCAGGGCAATTGTTTGAGCCTTTCCTTCTGTCAACTTTGGGGGTTCTTTGTTTGTTTGGCAGGTGTGGCATTGGGCCACGTATGGTCTGAAATCTTTATGCATTTCGAGCCAGAATAGGTACTCCGTAGCGTATCGCAAATTCGGCTCTCATCCGTGATGGCCTTTGTTGCGGATCTCGGATATAACGTAATCTCTCAGTATCGTATTTCCGAACATGAAGCCTTTCGGAATATACAGGCATTCTTCTCCATATCGGGTTGTTGCATATAGCATTCCATTTGCAACCTTGTAGGAGGATAAGTCTCCGGTGGTGTCCATAGTTTCATTAACCTTTTTCTATATAGGTTCCTTTCGGTATGCTGCAACCATATACACTCCCAATTTCCCAATCATTTCCTTGATTGTCTGCAAGGTGTTACGCTCATCCTCTATTTTGTTTCCTCTGGTTGTTTCAGGTTGGCCATCCTCCTCGTTGTCTTCCATGACATCATATAGTCATCGCCAGTATTCACTTATCCTTGGGGGTATTACTGAAACAATTGTTTCATTGCTAAGGCTTTCTAATCATTCTGCTTGTCCAATCGGTGGTGGGCTATTAGTTCCTGGCATTTGGAATGCTGCTAGTGTTTTATAGCTAAGGTCCTCTATTGGTTCTACTCGTCTGATAGGTGGTGGACTACCTGGTTCTGGCATTCGGAATGCCGCGGCTTCCAGGATCAGCAGTGCCGGGATTGCATAAGATCTGGGCATCAGTTGGGCAAGGGTGGACGGCCCTTCCCCAGCGCTATTTGGTCTACCGCCGATCGTTCGTTGCCATTCCCAGTCATTGATTTCGGGGGACTCTGCAGGGCTTAGGTTAATTTCTGTACTTGGGGGACTTGGTTCTTTGCTACGTGGGTGAGGAGTTGGGTTTCTCCGCTATCTAGGACGGTTGTTTGTGAATTTGATCTTGGTTTGATGATATGGGCAATGATCCACGTAACAGTGCGAGTAGTGCAACTTGCTATGTTGGAGTTCCTCAGGTTGCGTGCTTCATAAGCTATACTTGTCGCCTGAATCATTTCCTGTAGCAATTGAGCAGGAGCTTTCAGGGGGTACAGGGGCCTTGTTAGGGTACTTAGTATATGAGTAAGAAGAGGAGGTAGAGGAGATATCCCCTTCGGGTTCCATCGTGTTTGATTCTTGCTCATAGACTGTATTATCTGAAATGTCGTCTGCTTTGTTTGTATGATTGTGGACATAGAGTGGATTCAAGTCTTATCCTCCCTTGTATATCTGGGAAAGGGCATCAGCTAAATAGTTCGTGCTTCCTGGTGCATAGACTATCTTTGTGTCGTACTTTCCTAAGGCACTGAGCCATCTAACCTGCTTTCTGCTTGAGTTCTTTGCAGTTCATAGGTGTGTCAGGGGCTGGTGGTCTGTAACTATTGTAAAAGAATTTCCCATTGGTACATTGTGGAACCGATTAAGCGCTTCCACTATTGCTAAGGCCTCTTTATTCGTCGTTCCATAATTACTCTGTGTATTGGTAAATTTCCTGCGGTGGAATGTGGCTGGTCGAGCCGTAATGTAAGTGGGTTCTTGTCCTACCCATGCCCCTATTCCCAAGTCAGAGGCATCCGTTGCTAGGCAAACTGGTTCCTTGCTTCATATATCTATTGGCTGCATGACTTGGTGATTGACAATCCACTTTTTTACCATTTCGAACGCGGTCTAATGGGTGGTTGTCTATACGAATTTGGCATTCCCCATTACATTCATTAATGGTGCTGTCATGGTGGCATGATGTGGGAGGAACTGGGCCACATAGTTCAATATTCCTAGAAAGCGTTGCAATTGCTTTTCGTTTTGGGTGTTTCCCAACCTGCAATAGACAATATTTTCTGGACGGATGCATGGGTTCCTTCACTATCCACTATGTGTCCTAGTACTTCTAACTTATTTGCAAATAGTACTGACTTCCTTTTGCTTGCATAGAATTTTGCCTTTCTGAGTCAGTCACATACTTGCCATATGTGCCTTCCATGCTCTTCTGATGTATCTAAGAATATGAGACTATTATCAATATATACCCATAAAAGGTAATGTAGGAATTCACTCAGGAGGTCTTCTTTTATTCACATAAATGTTGCTGGTACATTCATGTCTCCTTGTAGCATTACTTTGCTTACAAATCCTCCGTATGGTGTTTTGAATGAGTTGAACTTAATGCTGTCCTTGTCCACTCATTTTTGGAAGTATGTGTCGCTTGGGTCAATCTTACTCCTGAATTTTGCTCGTCCAATGCGGTTAAGGATCTGCTGTTGGTTGGGAATCCACAGACTATCCATGATTGTGTTATCGTTTTGAACTTTCAGGTCTACCAGAGGGTGGATCCTTCCGTCTGACTTAGGTTGTACAAACATAGATACCGCTCCGGGGACCTCCTGTCCTACAATTACTCCAGCTTGTAATTTCTCATTTATCCAGTTCATGAGTTTTTCTTTGTATGCTTCCAGGATTGAGTATGTTGGCTGGTTCTTTAGATCCGTTGGATCTTTCAGCCGAATGTGATGGTTAATCTTACGCACAGGGGGTAGCATTTCAGGAACCTGGTCTGGGAATACATCCTTGTATTCTTCCAACAGTGTTGCTGAGGTTGCATCTGTAACCACGGCTTGGAATTCCCTGCTTGTTGGTTTGCATAGCACTCGCAGTTTGTCATTAGGAAACTCCACTGCTATGTCCCCACACCTGATAAGGCATTGCATCTTTTCAGGAATGGCATTCCAATCAGGGCGTCGTATTTTGCCAAGTTTCCTACCAACATTTCCTGATTTGTCTATTTCTTTTTCCCAGTACCTATGGTCCGTCTACATTTCTTATGGCTTGAAGAGCGGGAGCTTTTCATTGCCATGGTGACTGTAGTCAGTTGGGGTAGGGGTTCTGTGGGTATTCCGTGGGTAGAGATAAAGGTAGTGCTGGTAATGTCACAACCCATTGTTCCTGTATTAAATAGTACCCTTGCTAGGTGGCCCTTGATGTGGATCGTTCCCTCTAGTGTATCGCGGGTCCTAACTACCAGTGCTAGCTGCATTCGTAGGCTTTCCATTTCCAGTGAGTTAATTTCCACTTCGCCGTATTCTGTTGCTTCCATGTGGTTTGTGTTCGCATCTCACTTAGCTGTTTTCTCTTTTCCCTTTTTGGCATGGCAGTCCTTTGCATAGTGCCCCTTTTTCACGCATACGAAACATATGCCCTCATCGTGTTGTTTCCATTTTTTACCCTTTTTGTCTTTCTGTAACCGGTACGGGTTACTAGGGTTTTATGTTTGGTTTCACAGTATCGTTTGATACTTGTAGTGTTTCGTGTGCTATCGCTTGATACACACATTGTTTTATGTTTGGTTTCACAGTATCGTTTGATACTTGTATTGTTTCGTGTGCTATCGGTTGATACACACATTGTTTTATGTTTGGTTTCACAGTATCGTTTGATACTTGTATTGTTTCGTGTGCTATCGGTTGATACACACATTGTTTTATGTTTGGTTTCACAGTATCGTTTGATACTTGTATTGTTTCGTGTGCTATCGGTTGATACACACATTGTTTTATGTTTGGTTTCACAGTATCGTTTGATACTTGTATTGTTTCGTGTGCTATCGGTTGATACACACATTGTTTTATGTTTGGTTTCACAGTATCGTTTGATACTTGTATTGTTTCGTGTGCTATCGGTTGATACACACATTGTTTTATGTTTGGTTTCACAGTATCGTTTGATACTTGTATTGTTTCGTGTGCTATCGGTTGATACACACATTGTTTTATGTTTGGTTTCACAGTATCGTTTGATACTTGTATTGTTTCGTGTGCTATCGGTTGATACACACATTGTTTTATGTTTGGTTTCACAGTATCGTTTGATACTTGTATTGTTTCGTGTGCTATCGGTTGATACACACATTGTTTTATGTTTGGTTTCACAGTATCGTTTGATACTTGTATTGTTTCGTGTGCTATCGGTTGATACACACATTGTTTTATGTTTGGTTTCACAGTATCGTTTGATACTTGTATTGTTTCGTGTGCTATCGGTTGATACACACATTGTTTTATGTTTGGTTTCACAGTATCGTTTGATACTTGTATTGTTTCGTGTGCTATCGGTTGATACACACATTGTTTTATGTTTGGTTTCACAGTATCGTTTGATACTTGTATTGTTTCGTGTGCTATCGGTTGATACACACATTGTTTTATGTTTGGTTTCACAGTATCGTTTGATACTTGTATTGTTTCGTGTGCTATCGGTTGATACACACATTGTTTTATGTTTGGTTTCACAGTATCGTTTGATACTTGTATTGTTTCGTGTGCTATCGGTTGATACACACATTGTTTTATGTTTGGTTTCACAGTATCGTTTGATACTTGTATTGTTTCGTGTGCTATCGGTTGATACACACATTGTTTTATGTTTGGTTTCACAGTATCGTTTGATACTTGTATTGTTTCGTGTGCTATCGGTTGATACACACATTGTTTTATGTTTGGTTTCACAGTATCGTTTGATACTTGTATTGTTTCGTGTGCTATCGGTTGATACACACATTGTTTTATGTTTGGTTTCACAGTATCGTTTGATACTTGTATTGTTTCGTGTGCTATCGGTTGATACACACATTGTTTTATGTTTGGTTTCACAGTATCGTTTGATACTTGTATTGTTTCGTGTGCTATCGGTTGATACACACATTGTTTTATGTTTGGTTTCACAGTATCGTTTGATACTTGTATTGTTTCGTGTGCTATCGGTTGATACACACATTGTTTTATGTTTGGTTTCACAGTATCGTTTGATACTTGTATTGTTTCGTGTGCTATCGGTTGATACACACATTGTTTTATGTTTGGTTTCACAGTATCGTTTGATACTTGTATTGTTTCGTGTGCTATCGGTTGATACACACATTGTTTTATGTTTGGTTTCACAGTATCGTTTGATACTTGTATTGTTTCGTGTGCTATCGGTTGATACACACATTGTTTTATGTTTGGTTTCACAGTATCGTTTGATACTTGTATTGTTTCGTGTGCTATCGGTTGATACACACATTGTTTTATGTTTGGTTTCACAGTATCGTTTGATACTTGTATTGTTTCGTGTGCTATCGGTTGATACACACATTGTTTTATGTTTGGTTTCACAGTATCGTTTGATACTTGTATTGTTTCGTGTGCTATCGGTTGATACACACATTGTTTTATGTTTGGTTTCACAGTATCGTTTGATACTTGTATTGTTTCGTGTGCTATCGGTTGATACACACATTGTTTTATGTTTGGTTTCACAGTATCGTTTGATACTTGTATTGTTTCGTGTGCTATCGGTTGATACACACATTGTTTTATGTTTGGTTTCACAGTATCGTTTGATACTTGTATTGTTTCGTGTGCTATCGGTTGATACACACATTGTTTTATGTTTGGTTTCACAGTATCGTTTGATACTTGTATTGTTTCGTGTGCTATCGGTTGATACACACATTGTTTTATGTTTGGTTTCACAGTATCGTTTGATACTTGTATTGTTTCGTGTGCTATCGGTTGATACACACATTGTTTTATGTTTGGTTTCACAGTATCGTTTGATACTTGTATTGTTTCGTGTGCTATCGGTTGATACACACATTGTTTTATGTTTGGTTTCACAGTATCGTTTGATACTTGTATTGTTTCGTGTGCTATCGGTTGATACACACATTGTTTTATGTTTGGTTTCACAGTATCGTTTGATACTTGTATTGTTTCGTGTGCTATCGGTTGATACACACATTGTTTTATGTTTGGTTTCACAGTATCGTTTGATACTTGTATTGTTTCGTGTGCTATCGGTTGATACACACATTGTTTTATGTTTGGTTTCACAGTATCGTTTGATACTTGTATTGTTTCGTGTGCTATCGGTTGATACACACATTGTTTTATGTTTGGTTTCACAGTATCGTTTGATACTTGTATTGTTTCGTGTGCTATCGGTTGATACACACATTGTTTTATGTTTGGTTTCACAGTATCGTTTGATACTTGTATTGTTTCGTGTGCTATCGGTTGATACACACATTGTTTTATGTTTGGTTTCACAGTATCGTTTGATACTTGTATTGTTTCGTGTGCTATCGGTTGATACACACATTGTTTTATGTTTGGTTTCACAGTATCGTTTGATACTTGTATTGTTTCGTGTGCTATCGGTTGATACACACATTGTTTTATGTTTGGTTTCACAGTATCGTTTGATACTTGTATTGTTTCGTGTGCTATCGGTTGATACACACATTGTTTTATGTTTGGTTTCACAGTATCGTTTGATACTTGTATTGTTTCGTGTGCTATCGGTTGATACACACATTGTTTTATGTTTGGTTTCACAGTATCGTTTGATACTTGTATTGTTTCGTGTGCTATCGGTTGATACACACATTGTTTTATGTTTGGTTTCACAGTATCGTTTGATACTTGTATTGTTTCGTGTGCTATCGGTTGATACACACATTGTTTTATGTTTGGTTTCACAGTATCGTTTGATACTTGTATTGTTTCGTGTGCTATCGGTTGATACACACATTGTTTTATGTTTGGTTTCACAGTATCGTTTGATACTTGTATTGTTTCGTGTGCTATCGGTTGATACACACATTGTTTTATGTTTGGTTTCACAGTATCGTTTGATACTTGTATTGTTTCGTGTGCTATCGGTTGATACACACATTGTTTTATGTTTGGTTTCACAGTATCGTTTGATACTTGTATTGTTTCGTGTGCTATCGGTTGATACACACATTGTTTTATGTTTGGTTTCACAGTATCGTTTGATACTTGTATTGTTTCGTGTGCTATCGGTTGATACACACATTGTTTTATGTTTGGTTTCACAGTATCGTTTGATACTTGTATTGTTTCGTGTGCTATCGGTTGATACACACATTGTTTTATGTTTGGTTTCACAGTATCGTTTGATACTTGTATTGTTTCGTGTGCTATCGGTTGATACACACATTGTTTTATGTTTGGTTTCACAGTATCGTTTGATACTTGTATTGTTTCGTGTGCTATCGGTTGATACACACATTGTTTTATGTTTGGTTTCACAGTATCGTTTGATACTTGTATTGTTTCGTGTGCTATCGGTTGATACACACATTGTTTTATGTTTGGTTTCACAGTATCGTTTGATACTTGTATTGTTTCGTGTGCTATCGGTTGATACACACATTGTTTTATGTTTGGTTTCACAGTATCGTTTGATACTTGTATTGTTTCGTGTGCTATCGGTTGATACACACATTGTTTTATGTTTGGTTTCACAGTATCGTTTGATACTTGTATTGTTTCGTGTGCTATCGGTTGATACACACATTGTTTTATGTTTGGTTTCACAGTATCGTTTGATACTTGTATTGTTTCGTGTGCTATCGGTTGATACACACAATGTTTTGCAATATCGCTCATACTGGAGATAAGCGATATGCTGTATTTAAAGACCGCTGATTCCCGCGATGGAAACAGCAGACTTCGACAGACAGTATTCTTAAATATACTTGGTTGAACGGTTACTTCTTTGATCTCCTATTACACCCCGTTCGAAGCCTCCTTTAGCAAGCAGCGCTCGCTTTGTGTTGATCACAAAGCCATCTGCTCCTATCGTACCGCTACGTGACTAGGGCCTGGCCCAAACACGTTACACCTTCGAACCTTTGCGGTTTAGTTGTTCCTTCCTTGTGTTGTCACGCGATGACAATCCTTTACTATTCTGACGTTGTCCTATATGGGTTCGGTATACCCCTGTTTCATACAGGATAGCATCCTTGCGTTCAGCTCATTTGGTTATATTGTCCAAGGAGTCTCCATCTTCATCCATGGGTTCTACCTCCTGGAGTAGTCTGGGATGTATTGCTTCATACAGTGTCTATCGCAGTGTGTATTGAGATACTGTTCTGGTAGACAACCATCCATGGTACATTAGAAGATCCGTTGCCACCCTCGTTATTCTTTCTGTTTTCCCGTTTCATACTTGCTGAATTTCCTTGAACTTCTTATATGGTTCTTCTGTATTTCACGAGGATTGGAATCTACCTCTTGGGTACTTTATCAGGGTTGTTCCTCTGATTTTTTCCCCACTCTCATAGTCGTTCATTACTTGGTGGTAAGCTTCCTCTGCCTTTCCTGTACAGAAACTTTCAAAGTGTGCTCCGCTTCCTTCTATGGTTGTCCACGTCGTGCAGGGTAAGGTATTAAGAAGTGGTTGTTACCCATCGATCAAATCCTTCAGGTTTTAGGTCTTCCTTTTCTCTTGAAAACATAGGCAGTAAAGGAAGTTTGACTTTTGGTCCTGATCATCCAGCCCTTGGGCTGGGCAGCACGGCAGACTCTCCTTCTGACATCTCGTGCTGGGACTCTTTATTGCTGGAGCTGTTGTCTGACAAGCTTTCTAAAGAGTTGCTGGGAGGTCCATCTGACAGTTCTTTCACTACCGATTGATCTGATATCTCTTCGTCGTCGTCTTCCTTCTTTGGTATGCCGATAGGTAGGATGTCTTTCTTCGGTGGTTGCGTCCGTGCCTTCCCTTTGCTGGGGCTGAGGGGAAAGAGCCCAGGAAGGCTGGTTGCTGTCTTTACTAACTTGTCAGTTGGTTCGCTAAAGGTCCGCTTGGCCAAATCTCGAGCTAATTGTCTTTCCGCTTCGTCAATTGAGAAGTCACTCGTTGGCCCTTTCGGTTTCTTGGGTTGACTGCTTTTAGTAAGGCCTTCTCGTAGGACCTGCTTCCCACTTCGAGTCTCTAGTGACTCAATAGTATTATGTTGGCGGAGCCGAGCCCGTAGTTCTGCCGCTCCCCAGTGATAGTTTCAATGTTGGACTTTCATAGGTTGATCAGACCAGGTCCAGGCAGGTTTCTAACCACTTGGGGAGGTTAAAAAAATGTAACCTGTTCGGGCCAGGCCCTAGTCACATAGTGTTACGATAGGCGCAGATAGCTTCTTGATCAACAAGAAGCGAGCACTGCTTACTAAAGGAGTCTTCGAACAGGGTGTAATAGGAGATCCAAGAAGTAACCGTTCAACCAAGTATATTAAGAATACTATCTGTCGAAGTCTGCTGTTTCCACTGCGGGAATCAGCAGTCTTTAAATACTGCATATCGCTTATCTCCAGTATGAGCGATATTCTCAAACATTGTGTGTACCAACCGATAGTACACGAAATAATACAAGTATCAAATGATACTGTGAAACCAAACATAAAACTAACCTAGTACCCGTACTGGTTACACAAGGCATCCTAGCCACCTGTGGACTGGTGCAATTACTTCTTCATTATCCTCCTCAGGCTCTGATAAGCATTCATTGGAAACAACCTGTTGTTGTCTTACTGTTGCCCTTGTCACTCTTTGTACAGTCTGAGAATTAATTTAACCCATTAGTATATTTACTATATTAAATATGTATAAACAGTAAACAATATTTAAACTTACTAAACATAAATGGCAGGTCTTGTAAATGTTACCCTGTCTGTTTCAATCAAACTCTTGCAAAGGTTTGTTCCTCCTACAGTGAGTACACCTTCTCTTCGCTTCTAGCCCATGTACTAATTATTAGAATTTGTTCAAGATCTGAGTTGCTAATTATCTTACCTCTATCTGGCTCTATTGCTACTTCCCTCTCCAGCACATGGACCCTGCCTTCCAACAAACTACTTCTTGGCAATCCAACTTCTATGCCTTCAACCTGTTGTGGCAACTCATCCCTATTCCCATTCTCCGTAACTATTCCTATCATATGTAGTAATATCTTTCCTCTATTTACTAACATTAGTTTTTCCTATTACCAAATCTACAAAAAATTGATTTAATATAATGTTACATACTAAGCACTCACTGCATAATAACTGCATACCAACTCTGGCCATACTATATAGGCCCTCTACATTCCTTTTCCTCTTACACACATCACACAACTCTCTTTATAGTCATGTATTAATTAACAACTATGATTATTGATGAGCATTCTAGTTGAATTCAAAGTACCATACCTTCTCTATTTTGAGCCACTGAAGCTTGTTCCACTATGCTGACAGTGGCTGCTTTATGTCGCATCTGCTGTCTCTGATTTTGCTGTTTTACCTATTACTATGGAGATGTAATAATATTAGAATTGCTTAGTCAAAAGATTACTCTCTGGGTGGTCATTCCTACCAAACATTGACAACATGTCTTTTTCCACACCCCCTCACTATTGGTATCAAAATCATTAAATTATTTTAAAACCTTATATCGCCCACAACGCCTCTCCATTATGTTAACATTGTGTATCAACTGTACAGTGAAGAAGAGATGAGGAAAGTTGTAGTAATAATTTAGATGTGATGTTGGTAGGTGAATTTTATGGTCTTTGGTATGGGATAATCTTTGTAGATAGTTTTGAAGACAAGAGAGAGTTGAGCTGCTTCTTATATATCAAAGATAAATTTTAAGGACTTGGCGGCCTGAGCCAAGCAACGTACTCTCAAGGCTTGGCAATACTAGTGTAATCACTCACCATAGTGTACTACAAGTTTTCTGATAATGCTGAATTATTTTCTGATAATACTGAATTATATGGAAATTGTAAATAAATAATTCTCTTTTAGTCAATGTAGTAGTATTCTATTTTTATTGATAAGATAGCTGCCCCTTTGAGATATTAGTACCTGTTCTTATATACTCTTAAATACTATTTTGTTCTTCCCTACCAGCTTGTGTGCTGTCCACCATACTAAAGATACCTTACTGTTAGAAGTAGGAGGATTGGCCTAACCACTAAGAGGTATGGCTGAATAGTTGTATGATGGCTGAGCATTGATAGTGGCTGTGCTTCTGTACATTATCAGATAACCTCTATGTATTCTGATAAGATCCGCACTTTGTTATCTGATAAGATGTGTTTACTTAGTCATCCTAGCTTAGTACATATTAGATAATAATAACAATAGTTAAATCATGGGGCAGAATTGATATCGAATAACCTCCCAAAAGGACCCAATCCCGCACGAATCATAACGCCCGGATGCCCTATTTACAAAATAAAAAATAAAAAAAGAAAGCAGGGAAAGGAAAGGAAAGAGAGAATGCCCCCCCCCCAATCGCCCCCCCATCATAACTCACTTTATGTTCTTCCTCCCCTTGAAATGCTTTTTCCCACCCATCGTCTTCCTCACCTCATCAGGGCTGAGATTGTTATCCAAAGCGATCACAGTCCTTGCCTTCCTCCCACTCAGATGTTTCCCACCAGGTAGAGCTCCAGCAGCACCAGCACCCAGATGAAACGGCGTCTTCATATGACCCAGACTTCCCCGCCCCTCAGCAAAGAATTTCCTGTCAAGATCATGCGACTTTTCTCCCATCTCAATAATAGGTAGGTCCTCGGATGGGAGATCGTCATCGTGGTCTTGGCCCAAGGGAGCCCCGGCTCTCCTGTTCTGCGGAAGATGGGCTTCGTTGTAGAGGTCTTTGTTGAAATTGGATGGGTCGATGGGAGAGCCTGCGGGAGGTGGATGGCAGAAGAGGAGTTTGCCGTTCACGTAGTCTTTCAAAACGTACCTTGCAGCCCGGGACTCGTCGGGGTTTCCAGCTCCAGTTTTGTAGAAGCCTCTAGCCCTGGCGTACGCCATTAGGAGCTCCTCCCCGGTTGGGACACCGGTTCCACCTTCTTCGAACGGACGGGTATGTATCTTGATACCGTAGAGGGATTCGAGAAATTGCTGGGGGATCCGTTGCGCTACGAGTGTTGTTGGGCCGCTGAACTCGCGGAGTTGGTCGATTGGTAGGACACCGTTGCATACGAGCTCCGCTTTCGTGGTGGCAAAGTTGGGGAAGACGAGGCCGGGGCAATCGCAGAGGACTATCTTCTCGCCGAGGTGGAGGGTTTGGAAGTGTTTTGTTTTTCCGGGAGTCGAGGAGACGGACACCTTCTTTGCGCCAATAAGGGCATTGATAGTAGAGGACTTTCCAACGTTCGGGTATCCGACAAGACCGATTTGGGTCTTTCGAGGGCTCTCCGGGTCTTCACCTACGAGGAAATTAGAACGATATATAGTTCTAGAACAGAAACGAACATACCCTGAACAATGGGCGCATGTTCCAAAAACACCTCCTCAAGCTCGTCGACAGTAAGAATTCTGATCCTTAGCTCCTCCTTTTCCTCTTCCTCTTCCACCGTCACTACCACCTCCTCTTCGACCGGTTCCTCTTCCTCGTCCACGCTATAATGCTCCTCATTGGTCTGCTTCGCCAACGCCGCCGAAAAGAACTGATAACTGATCCCCTCCTTCTCAAAGTAATCCGCCCACACACTCCTCTGCTCAGCGGTCATCATATCCGCCTTATTCACGAGCAGCAGATTGGTCTTCCTCTCGTCCACCTCCTTGACATACCTCTCCAAATCCTCGCAGCGGAACATGAGCGGGTTCCTAGCATCGACAATCTGAACGACAACGTCGCTTCTCTCGATGACTCGCCACAACTGCCTCCAGACCTCAAGATTTCTCTCGAAAGGGGTCATGAGGAGGTCTTTTGCCTCCTGTAGCTCTGCAAGGCCTCGACGCCAGTGCAGGAAGGAGTCCCTCTCGCGGCGTTCTAATTCCGCGGGTGTAGTCGTCGAGTCCCAATATGGGCGGCGGGGAACGGTTAGTTGCTGCTTGTTTTGTCGGTGCTTGGTTTTCGCAGCCTTTTCTTCGTCGGCTGTTAGCAGGTAGGGGTTTATCTGGTCTTTGTGGATAATCTTTAGGTTGCTCATTTTTTCTACCATATTATCAGCATCGTAGCCGTAAAACTTGAAAACATTGATGATGACATACCAGCTGCGAAGTCCGTATCCGCCAATTCAGCAGTATTCAAGAACTCTATCATATAAATCAGCACTCATTCTTTTCCCCTTCCTCCTCCCTCCACCGTGGACTGGAAAAAGGAGATGGAGCAAAACAAACCATCAAGATCGTTCTGCTGCGTAATACTCCGCATCCTATACCAATCCGCCTCATGCTTCTCCGTGGTGTATAGCTGAGAAACCTATTAGCCACTCTCTATCCCCATATACCACCATCTTACGGCATCGCTCTCACCATCTCGGACTGCCCCGAACCCGTCCCCCTCCCGTCTCTCCCAGCTCCATTCCCCCGATGCTTGTTATTCGTCTTATGTGTACTCCCGCTCCTAGAGTTCATGAGCGCACGGCCGAGGCCGACTCTGTTCTTGCTTTCCGCAAGAACCATTGTATCTGGGCCTTCTCAGTTTTGCGTGGAATTTCGTTTGGTCGATTGGTGGTGGTGTTCTGATTTTATTATCCTTCTTTTGCGCTCGGGGTGGAGGGGTAACTTCAATGATAAGTGAGTACGGGTATGATACCACGCTGTTGTGGGGCAGGTCTTTTCCTATTAACCGCCGTCAACTTACCGGTGTTGGAGTGCCTCCCGCACTACCTGACGATTTCCGGATGGTGTGTACGACCAAGCTGGCCCGGGGATCTTGTCTTTCTCTCTCGACTTGTACTCTCTTGATGTTGGGAAAAAGGGTGGTAGGAATTGACTTGATTGGCGACTGTATAGTGGGACCGATATTGTAGCAGTATCATAAAAGGTGATGAAGCGGGGCCTAAAAAGGATAGACAGGAAACAAGATCTATTGGTGTCCCAGCTGGTGGTTGTCGAACATGTCTAACCAAGGTGGGAAAGACCAGGTCTATACAAGTAATATACAGCAAACCAAGCATGCCAAGACACCTCCAAACAGGAAATTCCACAGGGTGAAAAACCCTACCACATATGACCACAAGCAAACAGGCCTAGAACCCGTATGATACTCGTGCTTCTTGCAACGTGGGATTTCTTTTTTCTTAACTCGGCTTTTTGTCAGGGACTTCTTCCCCGAGACCGCCGACGCACAGGGGGAGATAAATAACCACGCATTCCAACTTCTGCCTACATCTTTCCCACAGTACCATACGGGATCCCGCGACAAGGACAACAGCAACACTGCTTACACTGCCCTTCTAAACTGCCAAAATGCCGACCAAGAAGTGGATGTAAGTCCTACCAAACTACCCCTCCCCCGCACTCCCACCACCGCCACCACATCTCAACTAATCATACCAGCGACAAAAAAACCGCAACAAACTACCAACTTCGCTACCGTGCACAAACAGATCCCTTAATTCACGACGACCAAGCAAGCGATCTAGTCTTCACCCAGGTCGCAGCGCCCAATGCTTCCAGACCCCCCCCCTCCGCCTCCTCACCGTCAAAAATCAAGACAACCACAGACCTAGCTCAAGAGGTCTCACTCCCACCCACCAGCCTTCGCAAAAATGAAGGCGAGGCTGCAATGCACGGGGTGTACTATGACGACACGGAATACGACTACATGCAGCACATGCGAGACATCAACGACGAACAAGTGTACTTTGTGGGCGTGCAGGAGAAGTCCTCCCAGGGACAGAACAAGAAAAGGAACAAGATGAGGTTGGAAGACGCATTGCGTCTCCCTCAGGAGGTACTACCCTCGGAAGTGGAAGTTAAAAGGAGCTATCAGGATATGCAAGACGTACCCGACGCACTCAGTGGATTTCAACCGGACATGGACCCCCGCTTGCGTGAAGTTTTGGAGGCGTTATACGACGAGGCGTACGTTGACAATGACGAGGATGTATTCGGGGAGTTGGCCAAGGGCGGTGAAATCTCCCCGGGCGAATTCGAAGAAGAGGGGGAGGAAGATGGGTGGGGAAGCGACGTTACCGAAAAACCGTCCAACAACCTACCACCCGCGGGACAAGAAGGAAAGGAAGGAGATGAGGAAGACTGGAACCGCGCCTTTAAAGCCTTCAAAAACGACCAGAAAAAGAAGAAAAGCGGGAAAGTCACATTCGACAACGACTCCCTCGCAGACACTATGAGCTTCGGCGGCACCTCAGCCATCTCCTCCTTCGGCGGAACAATGAGCGTGTCGAACCGCAGTCGCCGGAGGAAGAGGAAAGCTGGCACTGAGAGCTCCGGTTACTCAATGAGTAGTTCTGCGCTATATAGAACAGAGGGGTTAACACTTTTGGATGATCGGTTCGATAAAGTATTCCCCCATCCATATGCCCCGAATGCACAGGGGTGTGAGACTAATAGTAACGGTGGATAGATCGAAGGAGAATACGCGGAAGAAGAAGAGGAAGGCGACTTGAGGTCAACTTCCGGCGTCGCGCCGCCAGAGACCAGACGGGACCTGGATTCGGTCCTGGATGAATTCCTGGAGGGATACTCTGTTGGGAAAAAAGGTCGGGTTCGGCGCGGGAAGTATGGGTCCGGAATGGAGCAGTTGGATGAAATTAGGAGTGGGTTGGGGGCTGCGAGGATCACTTCTTGATGGGTCACGTAGCATTGGCAATAACCATGATAGAATGGTTATGATTACTCCGAAACGGGTGTCGAGTGATGGGGTTGTGATTCTCAACATCAATATTTGTAATGTTACATGAATTGTGGGTGCAAGCGTGGCATATTACTTAGATATACAGTCTGGAACGGTTGGGCGGGGGCCATGTAAAAAGTTATTCATGTGTTTTTCCCTTTATATAAAGTGACTAGACAAAAGTCTTGGTGATCACGTGATTTCGCTTATTGCGCAATTTTTTCACCATCCCATGGTACGGTCGCAACTTGACGATCATTCAGGAACAGTACCGATACATGTAAATTAAAGACTTGCAATATATGAAAGACTCGGAGTACAGAGAGTGAAAAAAGAAAATTACTAATAGCGAGTGTACCATCCTTTTGCATCAATGACAGCCTGAACCCGGGCTGGCATAGACTTCCATAGCTTCTCAAAGAACTCAGGTGGGATTGTCTCCCACACCTCTGGAAGAACCTCGCAAAGCATTTGCTTAATCTTCTTAGGGCCTCCAGGTGTGTGAACAATATCTGGGTACTGTTTATGAAGCCACCATTTCAGTTCAAGCCACACATGCTCAATTGGGTTGAGGTCTGGGGAGCAGGGGGGGTGGTCCTCAAGTGGAATGTTGTTGGTATCGCACCATTCCTGAACAACCGTTGCTGTATGGGCCTTCGCATTGTCCTGCTGAAATACCGGATCACTGATGGTATTGCGAACTCATTCCATAACAGGAAGTAGACATGTCTACAACAGCCATAAATAGACCCAATGATCAACAGAACCGGTAATAAGTGGCACAAAGGTACCCCGATTTCGACCCCAGAAACAGCCCCATACCATTAGAGTAATACCCTTTCCTTTTCCTACCGGGTGTACATACTCTGGAAGCCACTTCTCATCTCGGCGCCAGAAGATCCACCACTGATTAGGATCGCGTGCACGCTCAACTGAGCACTCATCACTCCAGATGACACCTTCGAAGTTGTCAATTGTCCAATTTTGCCACGCAATTGCCCAAGCTAACCGCTGTTTTGCATGCTCCGGGGTCAGCTTTGCTCTTTTGGTTGCCAACCATTTGCGTACCCCAGCCTCATGCAGTACTCTATTGATAGTATGTAGTGAAATGTGAGGGACACATTTATTGTGCAACTCCTGCAGAGTCCAATCCTGGTGTCGGCGTACTTTTCTGAGAATTGTGCGACAATCTCTCTTGCTAAGCTTGCTGGGGCGACCGGAGCGAGGCAAATTATCAATGCTGCCCCCTCTTTCCAAGGCACAGGCTAAGAAATTCCGAACAGTTGACCAGGGGCGTCCAACCAGTCTTGCCACTATCGAGATTTGCTGATATACCCAGAAAAAGGCAATTATCATGCCTTTCTCCACATTTGTTATCTCACAGCGATTGGTTTTTGTTCTTTTAACCGGTTTGGGGGGCATGTTGTCACGGTGGTTCTGAAGAATGTCAACAATCCACAGTCGCGAGTTACTTATTTGGGTCGCTTACTAAGCATTTCACCAAGACTTTTGTCTAGTCGCTTTATTATATACCCCCTGATCAATCAATCCGCTCCATCCAAGCCCCCCTTTTCAAACTATCATACTGGAACTAGTACTAGAAAGGTCACCCGGNGGGGAGAAGAGGGGGGGATCCATGAGATAAGACTTTACCGTTTCTTTATAAACAGGCAATCCGCGAAATAAAAACGAAAACCACAATCAACCTCTCAGGAACCCATATGAAAACTACCGGAAAGTAAAGTCCCCAGAAATTAATTCAAACATGCTGAACCCCATCTTCACCCCAGCGGCAAACTACGCCCTCCAAACCCTCTTAATGGCTGCACCACCCCCGCACCCAGCGTCAGCCAAACCCACCTAAACCAAGCAGGTCCAAAAGGAGGAAACAAGGCGGAAGGAGCACAAACCCTCGGTAATCCCCACATCATTGGTCTCAAACTCGTACAGTCCCACAAGCACTAACACCGTCGCGCCCTTGAGCGCCCACATGGCGCCCTTCCTGAGAGTGGGGTATCTGCGATGGGGGATGTAATCGATAACCATGGATTCAAAACCGATATGGGAGTGGATTACGATCGTAGCCCCGAGGATAGCGTCCGTTACCGGGTTTACGGAACCGGCAGCGAAGGGGGCCACAGTCAGGGGGATAAGGGCTACAGAGATGAGCTTTGGAAGGCGTTAGCCGGCGCGGAGCTGAAGGGGTGGACGGGGGAATACCCGTTCGAAAGACCAATGGTAGGAACCATGTGTGGCGTTGGGATCAGGGACTTCGGCGGCATCATTCACTGCTAATCATTAGCACCAGCACCACCAAATCCAAAGATCAGAGTAACGAAGTAATACCTGTCCCTTGAATAATCTCTAAAACCCAATCCATTCCATTAGCATCCACCCACTCACCCAACAACAACAACGTTCATTATATCACTGGAAAGACAGAAAAACTCACGAGGCCCAGCCGGTAAAATCCTCCTTGAAGCACTAACGTGAAACCCCTTCTTTGCCATTCCGGCCTGCCTTAAAATTCCCAAGTTCTTCATTCCGGTGCACTTAACGGCAGCCGCAGCGACGGAGGTGGTGGTTGTTGTAGTAACCGGCCGACTTAACCTGGGCACGATGGCCGTGGCGGTGGAGGTACGCAGTGATGATCTGAAAAGCGATGCCATGGTTGTCTGATTCGCTGCGGTGGGAGGGAGTTGGGTGGAATTGAGGTGGAAAGTGGGTCGGCTCGTGGTTTGGGGGAATTCGGGTCTTGGAGATTCTGTGGTGTGGCTGGAGACCTCGGGAGTGGAGGGGGGCCAGGGAGCCAATCGGGTGGGGGGATTAGTAAGATAAATTGTTATTTATTTATTCTCCCAAAGGGCGGCAAGCCGCGGTTGTTACATTAGGCATGGGACCGGGTACGATACAACATGCCGGTAGTACTTTGAGAGACTTTACGAGTACAGTACTCGAGTAGATTTTGGAGTCGACATTATGGGTACTGTACGATGGGTTAGGAGAGTTATTTTTAATTTTTCTGGAGAATTTTTTCTAATTCGAGGCTACTGTATTGTGCAGTATCATAGTGCAAACCCAAGTATGCCTAATTCCCATTCCCCGTCCTCAAGCACAAGTAAAACGGACCACTAGGGTAGGCCACCACAACCCCAAGGGAAAGAAGCTAGTCATAAAATAAACCAAAATCCTAATACATTTCCAAAGGTATTATTACACTATCATACAAGCACCGCACACCAACCTCTATCCAAAGCCCATCAAGCAAGTAAGTACCATAAGTATCATAGATTCACTCAACAACCCACTTCCCCTCCTCCTTCCTTTGTACAACCTTCCTCGCCGGCAACGCCCACCCAATATCACTCCTGCCAATCGCTCCCCCAATCCTAGGGATAACCCAGCACTCCCTCCTCCTCCCCATCGAGTCCTCAAGCACCTTCGGAGGAACATGCCCCAGCGGCTTGGAGTAAGTAATCAACGGCGTCCCCTTTGCCAGTGACGCCAAGTGTACCCCCGTGACGGGCGTCAAAAGCTTCATGCGAACCTTACCGGTCGACGAAGCGGACTTCTTCAGTTCACTGTACACCAGGTACTCCGGGTGTGAGGACTGCGATGCCAAGATCGAACTTGGGTGGATGTACACTGCTGGGCCCAGAAGTGCGTCTTCGTCCTGTTGGAATGTAGCGGATGCGAAGAGCGTCATGTAAGGCACCTCTGTCACTCTTTTCGCGCTGTTGTGGCTGGGTTTGTATGGGGAGTTGGGGAGGAGGTCTGCGCGGATGGCGACTTGGTCTATGAAGCCGGCTGCTATGATCTGCTTTAGCGCTTTGACCTGCACCGTGGATGGCGGGGGCAGCTTCGGGTTGAAGAAGTTGAGCACGCCTGGACAATTTATTTTGACGATTTTGGAGATTTGTTGGCGGAGCTTGTGTGTTTCTTGCATGGCTTTCAGCCGAAGGAAATTGCTCTCGCAGAATTCTGTAGAGTCCTTCTCGTACTCGTACGCACAGACTACAGATAGAAGCTTCAGGACATCGCTGGTGAGGTCTAGACTCGAGAAGGCCCGGTGAGCACGGTAGTATTCCTTCCGCCGTTTAGCCCGCTGTGTGTCTTCGAACGCTATTCCAGCATTTCTCGGTGCATCCTCGTCGCCTGCCTCTCCATGTATATCCAATTGGTGCTCTAATATGAAAACGTCTCCAACTGATAAGGCTGCCACGATCGCAATGATGTATGGTAGGCACTCATGTTGTTGGCCGATGATGAGGATCTTCGAGAAACGTGGTGACAATGGAAAGAAATTCATAATTCTTCCCAACTCTGTCAGGGCACCTTTTGGATCAAGCGCCCCGAGGTATTCCAAAAGCTGTTGACGGGTTAGTCCCAATGTTAGGACAACACGTGTCAATGACGATTACAAGACTCACCCTCTCGGACTTTTGTAAACCCAGCCGATCCGGTGCAGTCGGGAATGGGAAATTCGTAATCGTATCGATATTCATGCTCTTCATTTGCAAGACAAGTCCTTGAACCAGTTAGCAAAACCTGAGAATCATAACATATCACTCGAACGAACCTTCAATTGGCATCCGCAAGATCTCCGGCTTGGCAAACTCGGGGAAATCCCGTTCGTAGACCGCAGAGGAGTAAAGCCTGTAGCAGTGACCCGGACCCGTTCTCCCAGAACGACCAGCCCTCTGTGCAGCGCTCGCCTTGCTAACCCAACCGATATCGAAACTCTGAACTCCAGTGGTCTTGTCGTGGTTGCGTTCTTTAGAACGTCCACAATCAACGACGTATCGAATACCAGGGATTGTCAAGGAGGTTTCTGCAACATTAGTCGCCAAAACACACATTCTTGATCCTTCTGGTACCCCCCCGAATACCCTTAACTGCTCTTTAGTCGGGAGAAGTGAGTAAAGAGGAAGAACATGAAGCGGTGATTCGACGTCTTCGGCAGACATCTCTTCTCCGAGGTCATCATCGTCGCCTAGATTAGAGCCCTCTTCCTCGCTATCGTATGAGTCGGGCTTCGAGAAATCGCCGAATTCCATATCTTCAGCTTCAACAACCGCCTCACTGGCTGATATCTGCACCGATGGTGGGGCAGATGTAGAATTTGAGCCCTGCCTTTCATCCTTAAATGGAAATGCTTTCCGCAGCCGCTTAAGCAAATGAGTGATCTCATTCTGGCCAGTTAAGAAGACAAGAATTCCTATCACCGTATATTAGCATTACTCTTAACACTCACGTAAAGGAAGTACTCACCGCCAGGGGGAAGGCGCCGATGAATCTTGCAAACCTTCTTGTAAACCTCTTCTGGATACTCACTAAAGGTACGTCTAGAGAAGTGAATAGAAACCGGATGCTGCCTAGCCTCCACCTTAAGCAATGGCGGCGCTATAGGGAAAAGTCGCTGATTCTCCGTGAAATCCGATACCCGTAGAGTAGCAGACATAATAATCAACTTCAAGGGCTAAAATAACCGTTAGTCACAACCCATTCCGGTTCGTCACAAACCTAAGAAGAAAAAACACCTTCGTCTCATCTTTCTCTGCCAACTCCCTCCTAAGCTTGAGCACGCGGCTCATGACCCCGATCAGGATATCAGTATTGATACTCCTCTCGTGCGCCTCGTCAATGATAACAGCAGAGTATTTCCTAAGCAAAAAGTCTTCGGAAAGTTCCCGGAGCAAGATACCGTCCGTCATGAACTTAATCGCAGTGTTTGGCCCCGCAGTTCCCTCGAACCGGATCTGGTACGAGACTTTCTCCTTCCCCCCATGGCCTAATTCCTCCCCAACTCTGCTCGCCATACTCACGGCTGCGACTCGGCGCGGCTGTGTCACGCCGATTAAACCAGGCGTCGACGTATTTGGCGAGCCGTAACCAGCTTCGTAGAGGAATTGCGGAACTTGCGTAGTCTTTCCACTACCGGTTTCACCGCATATGACTACACAGTCGTTCGCATTTATTGCTTCCATTATGTGCTGCTCTTCTGCCACGACTGGGAGGGCAAGACGGGCAGTCTGCATCTCTATAGGACGCTCGACGGCTACAAATGACGCCTGGGTTTATGTTAGATCAGTACCTGTGGAAGTGACTTCAGATTATTATAAGCAAACCTTTTTGACATCCTCAGGCGGTGGGGGTGGGAGAGCGGGGGCCGTTTTGGGGATCGCAACGACTTTGGGTTTCAGTTCTAGAAGATTTGGCATTGAGTGATCGGGTTCGCCGTGGTTGAGGACTTGCTTTCGTTGAGCGAGAGCCCAGGCTTTGAAGGCGTTTGCTTTCTCAGATTGACCCCGCCGGAGACGGCTGACTGGTTTATTGCCTTCATCATCATCACCTCCTTCCTCTTCAGTGTCTTCCTCTGAATCACCATCCTCGTCGTTTGTGGCTTCCCCCTCGTCCCCAGCTTCCTCGTCCTGTTCCCCAGAACCATCGGACCCACCCTCCACCGAACCACCATCTATGGCTCGGGCATCAGGTGCAAGGTCGATATCATCAGCAATGCCCCTCCATGGTTCCTCCTCTTCCTCCTCATCTCCATCCTCCACACTCCCATCACCCGAGCCCGAACCATCTTCAGACCCACTCCCGCCAATCTCCCCCTCCATAACCCTAATCATCTCCATCAACCGCTCCTGCCGCGCCCGGGCAGACTTCTTAACCCTTTTTATAATCGGAAAGCCATTCTCGCCCGTCTCCAATGGCCTCTTGAGTCCAGAGCCAACCGCAATCTCCAGCGCCATGGGCGGTTTCTCCATGGCTCTCTCTTCGACCTCAGCTTTCACCCCCATGCTCACTGTCCCCTCCAAATCCACCGCCAGTGGTATAACCACTTCAAGTTCTGTGGGATCCCTAACAACCCTCTCCTCAAGCGCCACCTCCCGACTCTCCTCCCCTGCAATTCCCGCCTTAACCTCCCTAACAGCTCTTCGCACCCTCTCCTTCTTAGTCTCCCGTCCCCTTCCAAGATCCCTAGTGCTCCTCAGCAGCCCTGTATCCATCGAAGACGCACCCGCAGCTAACTTTGCCATTATCTCGACCTTTTCTTCCTTCCTGAGTTTATTCTCCTGCAACCTCCAATTAACCATGCGCCCGCACTAGATAGAAACGTAGAAATGGGGGGTATAAGTACAATATACTTATTAAACCTCTTCAGTTTCTTCCCGGACATGCCAGGGTTTTCGGCCCTCGCCTCGGCGAGTAAGTCTGCCTTGCGCTTTTCAGCCTTCTGCGCTTTTGTTGGGGGAATTATTATTTCTGCATTGGGGTCCGACGGCACCGCAGTTGGTGGACCAGGTGGTGGCGGCACAGCTCCGCCGGTATTGTCGTCACCATTGCGGGGGGGCTTTGGCGTACGCCGTTGCTTGCGGTCGCGGGTCGGTTTGTATTTTGATGGCATTGCAGGTCGGGTATTCCCTCCTGAGAGGAATTTGGTGGTTTATTTGTGGTTGTTAGCGGGGAATTTGATATCAATATTATGGATACTGATTTCTTTGATTCTTTTTTTTTGAGAGAGAATACCAGCAAGGTATCATAATAATGATATAATCCATGCACCTCTGGGAGATAGGCTCGCCAAGACGCTAGGTTGCTCGGGCAGACTTTGAGGCTCAATTGGAATTCCCGTGGGTTAGGGCTTGTTTCCCATCATAGCAAAACTAGAAAACTGTGATGCGGCGAATGAGTTTGGGTTGATAAGTTACGGTACAAGATCGGTACAAGATCAACTTGCGTATCTTTCATTACGGTAGGCAAGGAACAGCAAGGCACGCACGGTATTGATAAAGCAATTGCCGTAAGTTAGGTACAGTATTGTAAACTAATTCAGCAGGTCCTACACTTCCCCTCTCCCTCTCGCCCGCTTCTTTTCGTTTCCCCTTGAATATTTTAGCTCTTCCCATAATAGACGCCCTTATCTATATATCTGCCAACCTGCAAAGAAGAGGAAGAAGGAAAAGAAAGGAAAAGGAAAAACACGATCTTACACGAATTGAAAAAAAAAAAAAAGAATGAAAAAAAAAACGTCTGTAGCGATAACTTGTATCATAACTCACCCTTGCCCTTTCCTCCTCCTTTCCTATGCTATACGGGCCTCATCCGTAATCCACCATAGTGCAAACATGTTATACCCCCCTAACTTATGACCGCCAACACTTGTAATCAAAAACACCACCCACTCACTGGAGCTCGAAGCTCAAATGGGATGCGTAAGGTAATACGCCGGACAGGTAAGAAGCAGCAAGGTAGAGAAAGAATAAAACAGAAACCCAGATCGGTATTTTAAACCCACCCTGTACTATACCGATTTTTAAAAAGCTAGCCCTCACCATGGCAAAAGGAAGAAAAAGAAAAATAGCTATCGTACAGTTTATGGTATGCATGCATTCCGAAAGACTCAACTGCCTTTCCAAATCGTTAGATGCAGCAGTAAAGAGTGTAGAGGTATTGCGCAGGACCTTTGATCAACAGACAATATGGAGTTAGGCTGAGAGGCCCTTTCTCTGATCGACAAGTGGCTTTGCGCCATTGACGGCGGGATGGACTTCCTTGATCGACTCGATATCACTCATAGTGATATCTTCGGTGTCCTTTTTGCGTATTCCGTTGGGTTTGACGCCATTGCCGCGAGGAATCGGAGTATGGCTCGGGGTAGGTTCTCCTCCAGCGACACGAACGATTTGGTGAGCTTTGCTTGGAGATACAACACCACTGTTCCCGACAGCGGGTGAAGCATCATCGACTGAACCAGGAGTTTTGGGAATCTTGAACACGATCTTAAGAGACTTTCTCGGGGTATCCTTATCTTCTGCTTCATCCGGTCCAGATCCCCAGCCAGCCTCATCTTCAGACTCCTCTCGTTCATCATCTCCTTCGTCATCCTTATCATCACCCTTGTACACGACAACGCCGACAAGCGGAAGCCCACGATTATCATTTTCGCTTTCAAAGGGAGTACTGTGGCTCCTAGTAGCAGCTCCATTGCTACCAATGATTTTTGCTTCGCCATAATCGCCGGTGACCGGTTTGCGAATCTGCCTTCCAGACGCGGTGAAGATTGGAGCCTCGGGTTGTGGTTGCGGTTGTGGGGCAGGAGATCCTTTGTTGGAACGCGCACTACGTCTGGAACGATTGTCATCCTGTTCGGATGTCTCTTTCGCACCCTCCTCGTCAGTAGAGAAATTATATCTGATGCGCTTCCCACGAGTACGGCCCTCATAAAGTGAGACTCCACTAGGCTGGTTGAAGAATGCCTTTCTTGAAGCACGATATTCTCGCTTCTTGCGCCTCTGTTGAGTAGAGATTAGCATTTGCACCAGCGTGACGTGAATTGTACATACGGTCTCGCCTTCCTCGAAGCGAGGTATAGCACCAATAATCTTCTCCTTCAAAGCTAATGCATGTTTCGACCCATCCTCTTCCTCAAGTTCCTTAGCGACTGTCTGGATCTCCTCAATAGTACCGGCAACTGAAATCCAAGTATGGGTTTTCAACACAGGATTAGATTCCCTATAAAGCCTAAAGGGAGTATCATCTGTTCGTCTTCGTGTCAGTCCAGATCTAGGGGGGGGATAATATGGCAACAATTTCAAACCTCGTCCTTCAACCAACCAATATCTGCGCTTGTCCGCATCTCTGCCCCACGGTTGAACAGATAATGGTACGTTCAGGTCATCATCGCGTCGACTGCCCTTGTATGAATCGTTGATGATACTGCGAATGACCTCTGAGGAACTCAAACTCCAATGAATCAAGGCCTCAAGAATCTCCAACTAAATTATCACACTCCATCAATTTTGTTCCTGGATAAACAATCGCATTTGAAGACTGAAGAATGGTACTCACACGTTGAACTGTATCTAGGTCACCGAAAGATTTGTTGCCGGAAAACGGGCTCTTTCCCTCCCAAGATGCAGGCCATTGGTTTCGATGTGCGTTGGCTGCTTCTTCCAAGGCACGTTGGTTATGGCCACGCCTGCAATAGAAAAAAAAGTTCCCACGAATTAGAACAAACTACCATTTTCAACCCATCACCCACTCCAAAGATCTGTGCGCAAGCTACCCGCCCGTTGCATAGAACCAAATAAATAAATAAATAAATAAATATAGGGCATGAACATAAATAAGGAGTAATAAAAAAAAAGCGCTGGATAAGAAAAGAAGAAAAAAAAGAAAGAGGGAAAGAAAGAAAAAACTCACTCAACCGGTTTCTTCCTATTCAATACCAAGCTCAAAAGTTTGCAAAGGAGTTGCTCAACCTGCTCAGATGGAGTGGAATCCACGATCCCGCGCTCAATGTCCTGACAACCTAGGTTAGGAACGCCCTTGAACGCGTCGGCAAAGCGAGAACGGAACATGACAATGAACGCCAGCTCTGGCGAATCTGCGAGTGTTGGCACATGGGGAGGCTCCTTCTTTTTGGCTTTGCGCGGAGGGGTCGAGGCTTTGCGGACGAAAGGTAGCTTTTGCTGCTGCTTCCCCTTCACACTCTTCCTAGGAGCAGGCTTCGTTCTCGATACCGCCTTTCCTTTCCCTTTGGTAACTGCTGCTGCGACAGGGCTGGGAGGGCTAATCTCATCGTCACTGGCGGGGGGTGAGGATAGAAGCGAAGAGAGGGGCGAGTCCAATCCAGAACTCATGATTTCTAAAAATGCAACTCCAGGAGACTTTAGCGCTTGTAGTAATATCTCCTAGGCGAAGATGCGTACGGTCCTACACGACTTCGCACAATGTGGTGGTGGTGGTGGTGGTGGTGGTTGTAAGAAGACTCAGAAGGTGGGAGCAGTTGGAAGTCGGGAGTGAGGTTCACAGGGAGGGAAGTGGATGTGTGTGCGAGCAGGAGCAGGGACGACAAGAATGAAGAGGAGCGATGACAACACCACTGACACCCAAGAGAAGCAAGCAATAAGGGCACAGGCTTAATTATACTACATACATTATAGAGAATCGGAGCCACATATATATAAAGCTTAAGCCAGCACATCAGCTAACCTTAATCCTAGCTTCTATACAAAAAAATATCATTCATCCACGAAGGAAACATTTCATGCAAGAAAGCTCCTAACTCTTGTTCCCTTGGAACCTGTATTCCTGGTCTTTCAGCTATTCCAAGCCACACACAAGTCACGAACTATCCAGTAGAGCTTCAAGTGCCCTGCTGGCACCAAACCCCAATGTCACCCGCAGCTCTCCTCAAACAACTCTTACAACCAAGGCAAATACCCTCGCGCAATCCACGGTTGCTGGGTCGACCGACCAGAGAATTGTATGCGAAGTCGGGAGTGATCCACACATCAACGAAAACCGAACCGAAGGTCCCCTTTCCCATGTCCAAAGCCACCCGACATGGGCAAAAACACCAGTCAGTCATCTCGAGAAGCAACATTCCGAAATGGGGGAGTCGTGTAAAACCCCACAGCATGTCTCTGTAGAAAAAATCCCCGCAGCAAAAACTTCCAGGAACAAAAAGCATGAACCAAAGAAAATGATAGCAGCGAAAATGCACTCTGTATCGGGAGAGAGAAAGAAGGCCCCAAGCCGTGAAAAATATTTAGCAACCCTCCCCCTAATCGACAATGTCAATAGAAAACCGCCAACGAGCAACAGTAGCTGCAATAACGAAAAGATCCGCAGACGCAGGGCTATTTCCTGGAATTCTCAACGGACCCGAAATCGCAAAGCAGTCCAGACGAAGCCGTTCATCGCGGGTCCAAGCGGCAATCCCTCAATCAATTGAGCGGGGCGGGACAAGGCGGAAATTTTTGCTGTCATCACAATCCACCAGACACCCTCCACAACCCAATCAAACGAACTTCACACACAGGCAAAGGGGGGTTGGAGGTAATGTTTTTTTTGGGGGGGGAAGATTGAAAGGTTGTAGCCACAACGATGGAAACGAAACGGGCGGAGGATCATAAAGCTGAGGCTGAAGTGACCGCAAACGGGTGATGGGGAGACTTCTCAAAGACCCAGCAGTCAGTAAGATCTAAGGGCTATGACAGAAACGCATTCGAAACTTCTCGAAGTAAAGAGTAACAGTCCTAAGACACGATCCAAGTCGAGAGGATGCCAAAGCAGTTGTAGCGAAAGATTGAAAAAGTGGAGTATCGACAAGGGGGTATTGATGGCAATTTTACGGTTGAGTTGGCCGGGATTGCCAATGTACGAGGTTGCGTCAAATGGCGAAGCGAAAGCGTGTAGGCCACGATCGTGGGTGAGGGGGATGAAAGAGGTTGGAAGATCTCCTTGGCGATTTTGGAAGCTACTGTGGCGGAGAGGGAGGGTTTGTTGGGCAATCATCAGCCACAGAATATCACGGGATTCGCTAAGTTTGGTAAGCAAGTTAGCAAACGAGTGACAGTTTATGACATGTGGGGGAGGTGTACGAGTACAGGCTTTGAACCCCATTCTTGTAAAACTCTGGGGTATGATACGATAGCGCAAATTCAGATTTTCCCGAGGGTTGAGAACAGCAATTCCAAGCAACAGGTCTCCCCCCCCCCCAAAAATAAATTCGATCGAAACTCGGCCATCCCCTACTGGTATGCCGCAAGGGAGACTATAGGAGATGCACAAAGCCTAATTTACACGCAGAATTCTCTATTGGAGTTTGCTCAAGTAGACCACCCGTTGAGGGCGGCCCGATCGGTTATGGGCGGGCCCTAGCAAGCAATATCCTATGAGACGGCTTGAAATCTGTTGTATTGTATATACTGTAAGAACTTGAATACCGGTAGTTGAGTCTCACACTAACATGTTAAATAAGGTATAACATGCCAAGAAAATTTTTACAATATCAGTTTCAAAGCAAACAAGTTATTGTTGTTTTTTTTAAAAAAATATGATATTAACTTTTTACTAGTCAAAAATAATTTTAATACTAGTAGATCTTTTTTCTAGTATTATATTTTCTTTAAAAAAATTTTCAGTTCTCTTAGTAATAATATATATATATATTTTTTAATTCTTAGAAGTGAGATTCTAACTACTAGCAGGTTTTTTGTTCCTATAAGTATGGCTACAACTATTATCTATAGTCTTTTATTATAGTTCTACTATTTTTATTATATGATAGATAGTATATCAGGAAAAATATTTTTCTTACACTCTCAAGCTTGATTTGTGTTGACTATATCCTATACACCTAATGCCTTCTGATAATATCCAGAAGTATATTTTATATAAGTGCTGATATGTAAAAATTGGTCTACTCCCTCAATGTAACAAATTAGTCTCAATGCATACAATACTTCTTGAACCTAGAGAGTATGATCTGAAAGTTTCAAAATATATTTGTCATGAGAATTGAACTCTTTATTGGCTGTTAAATTTAAAATATTCAATTATCTACTTCTATTTTTATTATATAGTTGAATAGCTTATCTTGCAATCTATCTGAAATATATTTATAAATTCTTTGTAAAGTCCAGTGACAAAATCATTGTTGGCAAGGCAACTGATCATATGAGAACAACCACAACTACAGCCATGACACTACTGCATACTACAACCAAAAAAAGACTGATACAGGAAGAGAGTAGGGAGAAAAGAGTGGCCAGAGTCTATCAATAGGGATGAGGGAGATTGAAACAAGTTTTACTGAGATATTATACAAAGTAAAAATACCATCTTCTATACTTGCTTCTGTCTTCGAATGATAGTGGGACACAGGTATAGTTTTAGCACATACCAGAACTGGCAGAGTACAAAAGATTATGGCTTGGAGTAGCTATCATTTAGTTATTGTCTCCCATTACAATTGAGAAATACCATTTTGGCAACTTCACAGAGATTTTGCTCCTGATATTTCAATCAGGACTATTAAGAGAAGGCTTGTGGAACATGGTATTTATAAGCATATAAAAGCTAAGAGACTAAGGTTAACACCTGTTGTAACAAGAAAGAGATATGTATGATACCTCAAGCATAGACGCTGGACAATTACATAATGGTGAAGAGTGGTCTAGAGTTGTGAATGCAGTGTAGTGAAATCCGCAGATCCAGCAGGTCGATAGGTTTTCAGAATATCCAAGAAAAAAGTGGCTTCCAGAGTATGTCAAGGGAGGGAGGAAGTCTGGAGGTATTAAACAAATAGTATAAGCCTGTTTTTCTGATAGATTGAAGGGAACATGCAATGGGATATGGGTGGTAGAAGGAGGTAGAGTAGATGCAAGAGCATATGTTAAAACTTTGGACATTTCTTTACTTGATTTTTTAGAGAAATTGAGAGATATGGGTATTAGGCCAATCTTTGTGCAAGATAATGCTAGGATGCATACTGCGAGACTTACTATAGTATGGTTGCAGGAGAATAAGGGAGAAGTGTTAGAGGATTAGCCACTATATTTACTAGATCTTAACCCTATTAAGCACATTTGGGTACAGTTCAGGAAACTTTATCATGAACATTGTGCTCACTTGGCTGCAGATACTAGATCAGTAGAGAAGATAAAGCCTGGAATAGAGAAAGCCCTTATTCATTGTTGGGGGTTGATACCAGACTCTTCTTTTGAAAAAATTGGTAGAGGGTATTCCTAGAAGGATTGAGGCAGTTATTAAGCCAGAAGAGTGGTACTGTAAGCGGTAGGGGTACTAGGTTGTTTTATATTGGGTTTCACGAGTACCACTTGATACTTGTATTGTTTCGTATAGTATCGGTTGATACATGAATTGTTTATGTTGGGTTTTACAAGTACCGCTTGATACCTGTATTGTTTCATGTGCTATGAGTTGATACACACATTGTTTTATATTTTGTTTCACAGTATCGCTTGATACTGGTATTATTTCGTGTGTTGTCGGTTGATGTACAAAAAGTTTTGGAATATCGCTCATACTGGAAATAAGCGATATGCTGTATTTAAAGACTGCTGATTTCCACGATGGAAACAGCAGACTTCAACAGACAGTATTCTTAATATACTTGCTTGAACGGTTAGTTTTTTGATCTCCTATTACACCCTGTTTGAAGACTCTTTTAGTAAGCAGTGCTCACTTCTTGTTGATGAGGAAGCCATCTGCTTCTATCGTACTGCTACATGACTAGGGCCTGGCCCGAACACGTTACATATTTTTAACCTCAGCAAGTGGTTAGAAACCTGGCCGGACCAGGCCTGATCAACCTATAAAGGTCCAACATTGAAGCTAGCATTGGAGAGTGGCAGAACCACGAAACGTTCAGCTCTGCCAATAAGACACCCTTGAGTCACTGGAGATGTGAAGTGGGAAGGAGGTCCCATGAGAAGGCCTTGCGAAAGAAAGGCAACCCAAAAAGCCGCAGGGGACAAAGAGCGATTTCTCAATTGACAAAGCAGGAAGACAGTTAGCGCGAGATTTGGCCAAACAAACCTGTATCGAATCAACTGACGAGTTAGCAAAAGCAGCAACTAGCCTTCCTGGGCGCTTTCCCTCTAGCCCCAGCAAAGGAAAGGCACTGGCCCAACCACCAAAGAAAGAAAGCCCACCTATTCTCACTCCAAAAAGGGAAGACGACAAAGAAGAGACATCAGATTACTGGGTAGTAAAAGAACCACCAGACGAATCCCTTAGCAACTGTTCAGAAAGCTCGTCAGATGACAATTCCAGCAGTGAAGAGTCTGAACATGATATGTCCAAAGGAGAATCTGTCGGCCTAGGGGCCGGGCGAAGAGGACCAAAAGTCAAACTCCCGCTGCCACCGATGTCCTTAGGTGAAAAGGAAGATCTAAAACCTAAAGTATTTGATCGATGGGTAACAACCACTTCCTAATACCTTGCCCTACACAACATGGATAAAACTAAAGAAGGAAGTGGAGCGTACTTGGGAAGTTTCTGTACAGGAAAGGCAGAGAAAGCATACCATTAACTAATGAACTACTACGAGAGTAGGGAAAAAATCGTAGGAACAACACCTATAAAGTACCTGAGAGAGAGATTTCAACCCCCGTGAAACAAGGAAGAATTGTAGAAGAAGTTCAAGGAAATCCAGCAGGTACGAAATGGAAAAACAGAAAGAATAACGATGGTTGCAATGGATATCCTAATGTACCATGGACGATTGTCTATCGGAACAGTATCTCAATACACACTGCGACAGAAACTGTATAAAGCAATGCATCCCAGACTACACCAGGAGATAGAACCCATGGAAGAAGATGGAGACTCTTTTGAAAAGATAGTCAAATGAGCTGAATGTAAGTACACCATCCTGTATGAAACAGGAGTTTACCGAACCCACATACCGCAGCATCAGAATAGTAAAGGATCGTCATCGCGTGACAACACAAGGAAGGAACAACCAAACCGCAAAGGTTTGAAAGACAAAAACGATAAAAAGCAGAAATGACGCGTTGAGGACACATGTTTTGAATATGGGAAAAAGGGGCACTACGCAAAGGACTGCGATGCCAAAAAGGGAAAAGGAAAAACAGCTAAGCGAGATATGAGCACAAACCACATGGAAGCAACCGAATATGACTAAGTGGAGATTAACTCAGCGGAAACAGAAAGCCTCCAAATGCAGCCAGTACTGGTAGTGAGGCCCTGTGATGCACTAGAGGGAACGATCCACATCGAGGACCACCCAGCAAAGGTGCTATTCGATACAGGAACAATAGATTATCATATT
This sequence comes from Tuber magnatum, assembly GCA_003182015.1. Classification (NCBI taxonomy): domain Eukaryota; kingdom Fungi; phylum Ascomycota; class Pezizomycetes; order Pezizales; family Tuberaceae; genus Tuber; species Tuber magnatum. The sequence continues at coordinate 1,817,078 of PYWC01000017.1, read as the reverse complement.
ATCAGCACTACTCTTATTTCTACCCATGGTATACTCACGAAACCCCTACCCCAACCAACAACAGTTAACATGGCGGTGAAAGTTTCTCACTCTTTAAGCCACAAGAAATGTGGACTAACTATAGGAATTGGGAAAAAGAAACAGACAAATCAGGAGATGTTGGTAGGAAACTTGGCAAAATACGGCGCCTTGATTGGAATGCCATTCCTGAAAAGATACAACGTCCTTATCAGGTGTGGGGACACAGTAGTGGAGTTTCCCGATAACAAACTGCGAGCACTATACAAACCAACAAGTACAGAATTCTAAGCCACTGTTTCAGGTGCAACCTCAGCAACACTGTTGGAAGAATACAAGGATGCATTCCTGGACAAGGTCCCTGAAACACTACCTCCTGAGCATAAGATTAACCATTACATTCGTCTGAAAGATCCAACCGACCTAAAGAACCAACCAACGTACTCAATTCCCGAAGCATACAAGGAGAAACCTAAGAACTGGATAAATGAGAAATTACGAGCTTGAGTAATCGTACGACAGGAAGTCCCCAGAGTGGCGCCTATATCTGGACAACCAAAGTCAGGCGGAAGGATCTGCCCCCTGGTGGACCTGAAAATTCAAAATGACAACATAATCATGGTTAGCCTATCCATCCCCAACCAACAACAAATCCTAAACCGAATAGGAGGAGTGAAATTCAGGAGCAAAATTGACCTAAGCGACACATAGTTTCAAACACAAGTGGACAAAGACAGGGCTAAATTCAATTCATTCAAAACCCCGTTTGGAGGGTTTGACAGTGAAGCAATGCTACAAGGAGAGATGAACACACCTGCAACCTTTATGCGAATAATGGAAGACCTGCTGGGCGAATTCCTATATCAATTTGTATAGGTATACATTGACGATATTCTCATATTCGCGGACACATCACAAGAACATGAAAGACACAGAGGACAGGTATGTGACTGACTCAGAAAGACAAAGTTCTACACAAGCAAAAGGAAGTCAGTACTATTCGCACATAAGCTGGAAGTTCTAGGACACATATTGGATAATGAAGGAATTGATGCCTGTCCCCAGAAGATATCATCTATGGCATGCTAGAAAACACCTTGAAATAAGAAAGAATTGCAACACTTTGTAGGAATAGTGAACTATATGGCCCAGTTCCTCCTACACCATGCTACCCTAATGGCACCATTAAGGGACTTAATGGGGAATGCTGAATTCCTATGGACAACTACCCATCACAACGCATTCGAGATGGTAAAGAAACGGATTGTAGATTACCAAGTTATGCGACCAATAGACGTATGGAGCAAGGAACCGATTTGGTTAGTTGCGGATGCCACAGACTTGGGAATAGGAGCATGGGTACGACAGGGACCCATATACCAGATGGCTCGACCAGCCGCATTATACAGCAGAAAATTTACTCACATGTAAACAAATTACAGAACTAGCGATAAAGAGGCCTTAGCAATAGTGGGGGTGCTTAACCGCTTCCACAATGTACTAATGGGAAATACCTTCACAATAGTAATGGACCACCAGCCCCTGACGTATCCACGAACTGCAAAGAACCCCAGCAGAAAGCAAGTGAGATGGCTTAGTGCCTTAGGAAAATATGACGCAAAGATAGTCTACACACCGGGAAGCACAAAGCATTTAGGTGATGCCGTTTCTCAAATATACGAAGAAGGATCAGACTTGTATCCACTCTAGATTCACGATTATACAAAGGACGCAGATGACATCGCAGATAATACAGTCTACAAGCAAGAATCAAATACGATGGAACCGGAAGGAGCTATCGCCCCTACTTCCTCTCCATATTCATACACTGGGCAGACCAATAAAGCCCCTATACCTCCCGGAGGCCCCTGCTCAATTACTGAGGGAAATGATTAGGGTGACAAGTGCACTTTAAGGAGTACGCCACTCGAGAAACTCCGACACAGCAAGCTGCATTATTCAGAATGTTATGTGGACCATAGCCTATATAACTGGACTGTGATAAAGTTTACAAAGAACCACCCCAGGCGACGAAGGAAGCTAACCCCTTACCCTCTTAGTGAAGGACCGCGTTCTCTAAGTACTAAAATGGACCCAAGCACTGCGGAGTCCCCCGAAATCAATGACTGGGAATGGCAACAAACCGTCGGCGGTAGACCAAATAGCGCGGGGGAAGGGCCGTACACCCTTGCTCAGACAACACGCAGATCTTGTGCAAACCCCGTACTGCTGAACCCAGAAGCCCCGGCATTGCGAATGCCAGGACCAGACAGCCCACCATCGATTAGATGCGCAGAATGATTAGAAAGCCTCAGCAATGAAACGATAGTTTCTGTAATACCCCCAACAATGAGTGAACACCGGCGGGGACTATATGATGTCATGGGAGAGAATGAGGAGAATAACCAACCTTGTAACGTGTTCGGGCCAGGCCCTAGTCACGTAGCGGTACGATAGTAGCAGATGGCTTCGTGATCAACACAAAGCGAGCACTACTTGCTAAAGGAGGCTTCGAACGGGGTGTAATTGGAGATCAAAGAAGTAACCGTTGAACCAAGTATATTTAAGAATACTGTCTGTCGAAGTCTGCTGTTTCCACGGCGGGAATCAGCGGTCTTTAAATACAGCATATCGCTTATCTCCAGTATGAGCGATATTGCAAAACATTGTGTGTATCAACCGATAGCAGACGAAACAATACAGGTATCAAACGATACTGTGAAACTAAACATAAAACATTGTGTGTATCAACCGATAGCACACGAAACAATACAAGTATCAAACGATACTGTGAAACCAAACATAAAACAATGTGTGTATCAACCGATAGCACACGAAACAATACAAGTATCAAACGATACTGTGAAACCAAACATAAAACAATGTGTGTATCAACCGATAGCACACGAAACAATACAAGTATCAAACGATACTGTGAAACCAAACATAAAACAATGTGTGTATCAACCGATAGCACACGAAACAATACAAGTATCAAACGATACTGTGAAACCAAACATAAAACAATGTGTGTATCAACCGATAGCACACGAAACAATACAAGTATCAAACGATACTGTGAAACCAAACATAAAACAATGTGTGTATCAACCGATAGCACACGAAACAATACAAGTATCAAACGATACTGTGAAACCAAACATAAAACAATGTGTGTATCAACCGATAGCACACGAAACAATACAAGTATCAAACGATACTGTGAAACCAAACATAAAACAATGTGTGTATCAACCGATAGCACACGAAACAATACAAGTATCAAACGATACTGTGAAACCAAACATAAAACAATGTGTGTATCAACCGATAGCACACGAAACAATACAAGTATCAAACGATACTGTGAAACCAAACATAAAACAATGTGTGTATCAACCGATAGCACACGAAACAATACAAGTATCAAACGATACTGTGAAACCAAACATAAAACAATGTGTGTATCAACCGATAGCACACGAAACAATACAAGTATCAAACGATACTGTGAAACCAAACATAAAACAATGTGTGTATCAACCGATAGCACACGAAACAATACAAGTATCAAACGATACTGTGAAACCAAACATAAAACAATGTGTGTATCAACCGATAGCACACGAAACAATACAAGTATCAAACGATACTGTGAAACCAAACATAAAACAATGTGTGTATCAACCGATAGCACACGAAACAATACAAGTATCAAACGATACTGTGAAACCAAACATAAAACAATGTGTGTATCAACCGATAGCACACGAAACAATACAAGTATCAAACGATACTGTGAAACCAAACATAAAACAATGTGTGTATCAACCGATAGCACACGAAACAATACAAGTATCAAACGATACTGTGAAACCAAACATAAAACAATGTGTGTATCAACCGATAGCACACGAAACAATACAAGTATCAAACGATACTGTGAAACCAAACATAAAACAATGTGTGTATCAACCGATAGCACACGAAACAATACAAGTATCAAACGATACTGTGAAACCAAACATAAAACAATGTGTGTATCAACCGATAGCACACGAAACAATACAAGTATCAAACGATACTGTGAAACCAAACATAAAACAATGTGTGTATCAACCGATAGCACACGAAACAATACAAGTATCAAACGATACTGTGAAACCAAACATAAAACAATGTGTGTATCAACCGATAGCACACGAAACAATACAAGTATCAAACGATACTGTGAAACCAAACATAAAACAATGTGTGTATCAACCGATAGCACACGAAACAATACAAGTATCAAACGATACTGTGAAACCAAACATAAAACAATGTGTGTATCAACCGATAGCACACGAAACAATACAAGTATCAAACGATACTGTGAAACCAAACATAAAACAATGTGTGTATCAACCGATAGCACACGAAACAATACAAGTATCAAACGATACTGTGAAACCAAACATAAAACAATGTGTGTATCAACCGATAGCACACGAAACAATACAAGTATCAAACGATACTGTGAAACCAAACATAAAACAATGTGTGTATCAACCGATAGCACACGAAACAATACAAGTATCAAACGATACTGTGAAACCAAACATAAAACAATGTGTGTATCAACCGATAGCACACGAAACAATACAAGTATCAAACGATACTGTGAAACCAAACATAAAACAATGTGTGTATCAACCGATAGCACACGAAACAATACAAGTATCAAACGATACTGTGAAACCAAACATAAAACAATGTGTGTATCAACCGATAGCACACGAAACAATACAAGTATCAAACGATACTGTGAAACCAAACATAAAACAATGTGTGTATCAACCGATAGCACACGAAACAATACAAGTATCAAACGATACTGTGAAACCAAACATAAAACAATGTGTGTATCAACCGATAGCACACGAAACAATACAAGTATCAAACGATACTGTGAAACCAAACATAAAACAATGTGTGTATCAACCGATAGCACACGAAACAATACAAGTATCAAACGATACTGTGAAACCAAACATAAAACAATGTGTGTATCAACCGATAGCACACGAAACAATACAAGTATCAAACGATACTGTGAAACCAAACATAAAACAATGTGTGTATCAACCGATAGCACACGAAACAATACAAGTATCAAACGATACTGTGAAACCAAACATAAAACAATGTGTGTATCAACCGATAGCACACGAAACAATACAAGTATCAAACGATACTGTGAAACCAAACATAAAACAATGTGTGTATCAACCGATAGCACACGAAACAATACAAGTATCAAACGATACTGTGAAACCAAACATAAAACAATGTGTGTATCAACCGATAGCACACGAAACAATACAAGTATCAAACGATACTGTGAAACCAAACATAAAACAATGTGTGTATCAACCGATAGCACACGAAACAATACAAGTATCAAACGATACTGTGAAACCAAACATAAAACAATGTGTGTATCAACCGATAGCACACGAAACAATACAAGTATCAAACGATACTGTGAAACCAAACATAAAACAATGTGTGTATCAACCGATAGCACACGAAACAATACAAGTATCAAACGATACTGTGAAACCAAACATAAAACAATGTGTGTATCAACCGATAGCACACGAAACAATACAAGTATCAAACGATACTGTGAAACCAAACATAAAACAATGTGTGTATCAACCGATAGCACACGAAACAATACAAGTATCAAACGATACTGTGAAACCAAACATAAAACAATGTGTGTATCAACCGATAGCACACGAAACAATACAAGTATCAAACGATACTGTGAAACCAAACATAAAACAATGTGTGTATCAACCGATAGCACACGAAACAATACAAGTATCAAACGATACTGTGAAACCAAACATAAAACAATGTGTGTATCAACCGATAGCACACGAAACAATACAAGTATCAAACGATACTGTGAAACCAAACATAAAACAATGTGTGTATCAACCGATAGCACACGAAACAATACAAGTATCAAACGATACTGTGAAACCAAACATAAAACAATGTGTGTATCAACCGATAGCACACGAAACAATACAAGTATCAAACGATACTGTGAAACCAAACATAAAACAATGTGTGTATCAACCGATAGCACACGAAACAATACAAGTATCAAACGATACTGTGAAACCAAACATAAAACAATGTGTGTATCAACCGATAGCACACGAAACAATACAAGTATCAAACGATACTGTGAAACCAAACATAAAACAATGTGTGTATCAACCGATAGCACACGAAACAATACAAGTATCAAACGATACTGTGAAACCAAACATAAAACAATGTGTGTATCAACCGATAGCACACGAAACAATACAAGTATCAAACGATACTGTGAAACTAAACATAAAACATTTTGTGTATCAACCGATAGCACACGAAACAATACAAGTATCAAACGATACCGTGAACCCAAACATAAAACATTGTGTGTATCAACCGATAGCACATGAAACAATACAAGTATCAAACGATACCGTGAAACCAAACATAAAACAATGTGTGTATCAACTGATAGCACACGAAACATTACAAGTATCAAACGATACTATGAAACCAAACATAAAATACTAGTAACACATTCCGGTTACAAACCTGAAACAGGCGGAAGAAGCGAAATAGACGACGAGCGTGACATAATACAGACAACCAAGAAAATGATGGGGACATTCCGAGCAAACATGGTTGCTGCATACCTAAGTGAACCGATATGGAAAAAAGTCTATGAAAGTACGGACTCTACAGGAGATTTACCCTCCTACAAGGTTGCAAATGGAATTTTATATGCAAAAACCAGGTACCGGGAAGACTACCTGTATATTCCAAAAGGTCCCGCATACGGAAATACGACATTCAGGGAGTACGTCATTAGCGAAATCCACAATGAAGGCCACCACAATTCTGAATGAAATTTATGGTATGCTATCGAGTACCTATTTTGACCTGAAATGCAGAAGGACTGGAGAGCGTATATGGCACAGTGTCACACCTGCCAAACAAACAAAGAATCTACGAAGTTACTAGAAGGAAGAGCCGAGACAATCATTCCACCATCTGAAATTTGCGAAACGAGAGATATCGACTTGGCAGAACCTTTCCATAACTCATGGGGATACGACACAACCCTAGTCGCAGTAGATAGGTTTTCGGGATTCACGTGGCTCATACCTACAATCAAAGAAGTGACAGCAATAACAACTGAGGAACTGCTGTGCAACAAAATAGTTACACCCCATGGATACCCAACATCACTAGTGAGCGATGCCACCTCACGGTTTGAGTCACATGTATGGAGACAACAATGTCAATCACAAGGAATTGAGCACATCAAGGCGGCACCGGGCCACCATGAGACAAAGGGACTAGTCGAAAGAAAAATTCGAGAATTGAAAACAGCTCTTCCAAATCTAGCGAATACAGGACAGAAAAATTGGTTCAATGCCATACCGGAAATAGCAGCATACCTGCATGCAGGATGGTCAGAAACCCTTGGCATGTCACCATATAAAGCTGTCTTCGGAAAAAAGCTACCTGCTGCTCCCGCTAGCGAATTTCAAGAATTCTGCAGCTGCAGCCGGTGACGAATAGTTAAACTGGCACCCAGCAATCTGGAACACAGCATTCAATGCAATCGAGCTAGCGTGATTCAGGAGTGTGAGAATGGCAGCAAAATGACACAGAGACCACACACCGATAGGGAAAGGGAACATATTGTTGGTTTATGGAAGCCTTTTCGCAACAGAATCAGGGCGAAGCAAGAAATTGCAACCATACTGGTGAGGACCATTCAAGATAATTGAACATGATGAGTATACCCAAAATTACACAGTGGAAGGGGATGGCAGAATGTACAGAAACCCACAAGCAACATTCCATGTATCTACTGTGAAACGATACCTCCCCAACGAAGATACCTCATTTCCGGGAAGAAGCTATGCAAAGCTACCTCCAATCGTGGTTAACGGAAAACCAGAATGCGAAGTGGATGCCATACAAGACCAGAGAAAACAATATGATCGTGACCAATTTCTAGTGAAATAGGTGGGGTACCCAGAAACGGAAATCAGCTAGAAACCCCTCAAAGGGTTAGAAAATGCGATGGAACTCGTAAACCAATAGTGGGAGGACAACAAACTGGAGGACAAGCTGCCCTCTACGATAAATCATATGACGGTGGCATGGAGCCCAACCCTGCCCAAAATCCAACACCGCTGCCCAGACACAGACCAAGGGATACAAAACGTGTTTTGGTTAGCCTATTTCGAAAGCGGTTTTGAAAGGAGCAAAGGTGGGAAGCGAGTAGTAGAAGACAAAGCAGCATACCTGGAACAGCTAGCCGAGGCTGAGTACTGGGAATAACAAAGGAAGAAAAACATACTATACAACAGCCTTACGATGTCAAACTATGAGCAAGTTACTGGGAGACTGCACTATCAGCTAATGGGAGTATTGGTGAACCGTGATGTTATCCCTAAACGATACCTTACACACCGATTATTCATACATATTTGCAACAAATGCTTAGAAATAACAAGCGAGTCAACGGGACGGATGTGGGGCGAAACAATGTTTGACATATTCCACTTTGGAAGTGGATGTTACCAGAGCATGGAAAAATGTAATAGGGGTGTGGAAATGGAAGAAACCAAAATTAAGCACCACCCACCTTCCCCTGAACACCTAAGCGAGGTCAACACCTAAGCGAGGCCAACACTAAGATATAAATACTACCCATCATCCCTCAGACTCCTCCGTAGGGAAAAAATAACACTATTAGACCTCCTAGCTGAAAGAGAACAACTTTTTCCCTCTTACAAACCTTTACCCACTTACAAACCTTTACCCCTCTTACAAAAGCTAAGAAATGTTGACCTGCGAAGAAATCAGCATCAAAGGACAACACATCATCATCGGGGAATGACTGCGCAATGGAACCTTTCCGCTCGATGTGTACCGGAAGATAGTTTTCATTGATTACTGCTACGATTGCAGACATATCGATATTGAGACAGAGGACTGGGAGGACCGGAGTGTCCGAAATTATACCGAGTTACCATACTCCAAAGAATCTGGTTGCTTTGTGCGTGAAGCACCCTACCAAGAGTGCTTGGAAAAATGGCTGGAAGGGGCGGAATGGATGTTGCAGGACGACATGAGGATGTTGCAGGATAGCGATGACAATGAGGGTAGGTCCTATGAGAAGTTTTAGGAGAACAGCAGATTTACTGACTATTAGGATTTCATTAGGTTATTTCATTTGGTGAAATTGTTATTTTATTTTGGGAGTGTAACCAGTATGGGTACTAGGTTGTTTTACGTTGGGTTTCATGAGTATCGCTTGATACTTGTATTGTTTTGTGTGCTATCGGTTGATACACACATTGTTCATGTAGGGTTTCATGTGTATTGCTTGATAGTTGTATTGTTTCGTGTGCTATCAGTTGATATGCAGATTGTTTTATGTTGGGTTTCACAGTATCGTTTGATATTTGTATTGTTTCGTGTGCTATTGGTTGATATACAGATTGATTTATATTGGGTTTCACAGTATCGTTTGATACTTATATTGTTTCGTGTACTATCGGTTGATACACTCATCGTTTTGTGTTTCGTTTCACGGTATCGCTTGATACTTGTATTGTTTCATGTGCTATCAGTTGATACACACCTTGTTTTATGTTTGGTTTCACAGTATCGCTTAATACTTGTATTGTTTCATGTGCTATCGGTTGATGCACACAAAGTTTTGCAATATCGCTCATACTGGAGATAAGCGATATGCTGTATTTAAAGACTACTGATTTCCACGATGGAAACAGCAGACTTCGACAGACAGTATTCTTTATATACTTAGTTGAATGGTTACTTCTTTGACCTCCTATTACACCCCATTTGAAGACTGTGTTAGTAAGCAGTGCTTGCTTTTTGTTGATTAAGAAGCCATCTGCTCCTATCGTACCACTACATGACTAGAGCCTGGCCCGAACATGTTACAGGTACACTAAATATTAAATTGATAATTTTTACTTATTCCATTTATACTATATATTTACAATTTTTTTTATAGTTCTATGAAGATCTGATAATATATATGGGGAGTTGATGTTACTGAGTGGATGGCGGGCAGGTATATTGTAACATGTTCGGGCTGGGCCCTAGTCATATAGTGGTAAGATAGGAGCAGATGGCTTCTAGATCAACAAGAAGTGGATGCTGTTTATTAAAGGAGGCTTTGAATGGGGTGTAATAGAAGATCAAAGAAGTAACTATTCAACCAAGTACATTAAGCATACTGTCTGTCGAAGTCCGCTGTTACCATCATGGGAATCAGCGGTCTTTAAATACAGCATATCGCATATCTTCAGTATGAGCGATATTTCAAAGTAATGTGTGTATCAACCGATAGCACATGAAACAATACAAGTATCAAGTGATACCCATGAACTCAAACCAAACCCTAACCTAGTACCAGTACCGGTTACATGTGTTGTTGAGCATGGCCATAATCACTTTTGTCCAAGACCTATACAAGGAGGATTAATTGTTAAAACAAGTTTTGTGATTTGTATGATAATTATTTCAAATGTCACAGAATACTTAAATCAATATTAATAGTATCTGATACAATATATCTTATTATCCGAATGGGTTGAGTGATAGTTGGCAGTAGTCAAGACTATCTATCTCATTCTAGAAATAAAAGGAAAAAGTAATAATTCTGTATTATTATACTTATTAATAGCTAGTCTGAGCTCACATATATTTTACTTCTATTATATCATAATTTACAAAATTAAACAATTACTTTTGTAAATTTCTCAAAATTGTAGTGGTTATTATACAAACTTTAAGCATAATAACTTAATATCAGGTTTAAGATATCTGACTATTTTTCCCATATTGACAACCATATAACCAAATTGTATAAATTAGAATCCGATAAAACTCAAATCTAATATTACCTTCTTATTTACATATTAGCCTATACTATTTCTAATTGCAAAAAATTACTACAAAATTTTGAATTCCTACAGGTACCCAAAATAGTAATCTGATTTTGATGAGAAATAGTAGGAATAATTTGTAATCAGCTTTTGTTTAATTTGAAATTTTGTATCTTGAATGCATCTAATGTATCGGGAGATCTTTCCGAAAACTTCTACTACCTATCAATATTTGGAATCCAAGTACTATATTTTTTTCTAATATAGTCTGAGTATTATTATAGTATTTAAGTTTCTCTTCTCTGTATTATATTATAATATTATTTTAAATTGTTTTACTTATACAACTTCAAACGCAATTAATATAGTTTTAATTAAATCAATGCTATCTTATTAGTACTAAGTATTAAAATCTTTCTTATAGTTTTCAAAAATATTTAGGCCCTGTTTGGCATACCACTATTTAAAAAAATATTATTTTTCTGAAAACTGCATATTTCTTAACCTGTGAACAAGGTAAAGTCTAAAGCAAGATTAAATATTATAGTTTTATAAAAGTTGCCTCTATTCTCTTTAGACTTTCTCTTGTTCATAGGCTAGAAAATATACTGTTTTCAGAAAAATGGCATCTTTTATATGATAGTATACTAAACAGGGCCTTAGTTTTTAGAATATAAAGTATTTTGTTTCCAATATTATAGATAAAAAATAATATTAAATAATTATATAAAAAGTAAACTTAAACTTATAAAATCTTTCTTCTAAAATACCTTTTTCTACAACCTATTACATAAACTCTGATTTATAGTTCTAAGTCATATTATATATTTATTATATTCTATAATTCAATTGAGTTGTAAAGTAAAAGTATAAGATTATATAATTCAAATAGATTATAGTATATAAAATATAATGATAAAGTTATCTCTTAAATTGTATAAAATAGTAAGTTTTATTATTAAGTATATTAGAACTAAATTGAGTAACTTTTAACTACATTACACTTGGACAAGATATAATATTTTTAGTCTTTCTTGTACTCAAATAACTTAGCACTCAGGTTCGTTTAAGTATTTTCAATAGATAGAAATATTCAAATCTTTTTAAAACAAATTTAGCTTATCTAGTATTATAATCAATTTTACTATTTTATATTACTTAAGAAATAACTTATAAATAATATATATNGGTCAGCTATCATCTAATCTCAACTATCTGGAAATCTTTCCTCTGCCAATTGCTTATCAAATCACTAGCAAATTCCTCATTTGTGGTCACTCCTGTTTAAAAGACTAGATCCCACCTAGTGGTTAAAGACAGACAATACTTCTTTTCTATAAATATTCTATGGGTCTACTCTGTAAAAGTTCTTGCTTTAAATAATCTTACAATTTAAAAGCCTGTTTGGCATGCCAAAAATATGATAGCATTTCCACTTTTACTATTGTATTTTTGGCATGCGGAACAGGGCCTAATTAAATTTTCTTAAAATACTATAATTATAATTTAAAAGTATAAGTTAGTATATATAAAATCTTTTATTTTTAATAATTTCTTGTTACTTAATACTTCTTCTAACTAGTTTGTATTATAATATCTTTGCAAATTGATATTTTATAAAGCTATTATTGAAACAATAATATAATAATATAAATTAAAAAATAATATATTAAATTTTCTAGTTATAATATTTGAAAAACCAGACTAGTTCAAGTTAAGAATCTTGTATGTATTAGTATTTTTATATAAGGTATTATAAATCAAATTTAGAATAGTTTTAGGTTGATTACAAGATTCGACTCAGCTTAGCTTACTACATTCAGCCATTATATTTATTGCTGATTTTTTATGTTATAATTTGGATACTTACTATAGTACTTAACTCAATCTACTTATATTAGATTTTAAGTACTATTTTTCTCTTAGGACTACTATATAATTCTCTATATATTTCTTCAGTCTATTTACTATTTTGTGGTTTTTTATGTTTTAAACACAATATATTACCTTTCAGCTTGAATAGCGAAACTCACCTTCAAGAGCCTTTAGGTATAAACTATTCCACAATGTATCACTCGACTCAGGACACACTATTTAGACTCTTTGATATAACCCTCCTATCTCCTAGACTAGCAAAACATAAAAATTTTATGCCACCCCTATCGACAGCTGAGACATGCTGAGTAATAGCAAAAAAAGAAATCACATGATATCAAAAGCATTATGGCCAATAAAAGTGAATGATTAAAACAGGAAGAATATACAAATATACTCGTCTCAGGCACAAAGTATTTGAAAGCAGGGATTTTTAAAACATATGGCAAAATATCTGTGCCCAAATACAAATGCACAACTTGTATTTTTGGATACTTCTTATGTAACGTGTTCGGGCCAGGCCCTAGTCACGTAGCGGTATGATAGGAGCAGATGGCTTCTTGGTCAAGAAAAAGCGAGCGCTGCTTGCTAAAGGAGTCTTGGATTAGGCATAATATGAGATCAAAGAAGTAACCAGTCAACTAAGTATATTAAGAATACTGTCTGTCGAAGTCTGCTATTTCAACTGCAGAAATCAGTGGTCTTTAAATACAACATATCGCTTATCTCTAGTATGAGCAATATTCCAAAACATTGTGTGTATCAACCTATAGCACAAGAAACAGTACAAGTATCAAATGATACTGTGAAACCAAACATAGAACAATGTGTGTATTAACTAATAGTACATGAAACAATACAAGTATCAAACGATACTGTGAAACCAAACATAAAACAAGGTGTGTATCAACCGATAGCACACGAAACAATACAAGTATCAAACGATACTGTGAAACCAAACATAAAACAATATATGTATCAACCGATAGCACACGAAACAATACAAGTCTGAAACAGTACTCTGAGACCAAACATAGAACAATGTGTGTATTAACCGATAGTACGCGAAACAATACAAGTACCAAACGATACTGTGAGACCAAATATAAAACAATCTAGTACCCATACCAGTTACACTCCCAAAATAAAATAACAATTTCACCAAATAAAATAACCGAATTAAATCCTAATAGTCGGTAAACCCGCTATTCTCCTGAAGGTTCCCATAGGACCCATCCCCATCTTTATCACTATCCTGCAACAATCACGGGTCGTCCTGCAACATCCATTCCGCCCCTTCCAGCCATTTCTCCAAACACTCCTGGCAGGGTGCTTTGTGCAGAAAGCAACCTGATTCCTTGTAGTAGGGTAGATTGATGTAATTTCGGACCATCCGGTCCTGCCAATCCTCTGTTTCGATATCAATCCGCCTGCAATCATCACAGTAGCCGACACACAATATCTTCAAGTATGACTCTAGTGGAATAGTTCCACTTCGTAGTAGTTCGTCAACAATAATGTGTCATTCCTTGATGCTTATTTCTTCATAGATCGACATTTCTTAGTTTTGTAAAGGGGTAAAGGTTTGTAAGAGGGTAAAGGTTTTTCTTTCGGTTTGGAGGTCTGATAGTGTGGTTTTTACTCTTCGGAGCAGTTTGAGGAAGGGCGGATGGTATTTATGTCTTGGTGTTGACCTCGCTTAGGTGTTCAGGGGAAGGTGGGTGGTACTTAATTTCGGTTTCTTCTGTCTCCATGCATATCACACATTTTTCTATGCTCAGGTAACATCCACTTCCAAAGCACAATATGTCAGACATTGTTGCGCCCCACATCCATCCTGTTGATTCAGTTGTTATTTCCAGGCATTTGTTTCAAATATGTATGAATAGTCAGTGTATAAGGTATCGTCTAGGGATAATATCATGGTTCTCCAACAGTCCCATTAGCTGATGGCGCAGTCTCCACGGTACTTGCTCATAGTTTGACATCGTAAGGCCGTTGGATGGTGTGTTTCTTTCCTTGTTATTCCCAGTACTCCGCCTCAGCCAGCCGAGTTAGGTATGCTGCTTTATCTTCCATGACCCGATTCTCATCCTCGCTGCTTTCGAAATCACTTTCAAAATAGGCTGACCCAAATCCCGCTTGTATTTTTTCCTCTGTTTCTGCGTGGAGGTGTTGTATTTCTGGTAGGGTTGGGCTTTGTAACCGGTACGGGTTACTATTGTTTTATGTGTGGTTTCACAGTATCGGTTGATACTTGTATTGTTGCGTGTGCTATCAGTTGATACACACATTGTTTTATGTTTGGTTTCACAGTATCGGTTGATACTTGTATTGTTTCGTGTGCTATC
>PYWC01000017.1:1743825-1786959 GCA_003182015.1 Tuber magnatum | reverse complement strand
TTTGGGGGGGGGGGGGGGTTGTGCTCGAGTACCGGTATGATGTTCTCGAGTATATTTTTTCTTTTTCTTTTCTTCTCTCCACATATGAATAGGTTGGGTAAGCTCTTCAGATGTCACGATGATTTATCGAGAGAAGCTGAACAAGAAGAGAAGACTTAAAGAGAGGTTTTGGGCTGCGGCTCTGCATGCTCCCAGTTGACAAGCAGCTGCCCTGGGCCCTGGCTCAGGAGGGCAAATAAGTCCTCTTTAAAATATGAATAAGATCAGTGCTATGGGGACAAGCTGCAGAAAATTGAACCCCCCCGTTCGTCCACGGTCCATCAACCCATCATCCTTGGACAATCCATCTTGCGGAGATCCTCTTCAGCGGGCATTTTTCTTTTTTCTTTTTCTTTTTTCCTTTTTTTTTTTTTTGATCCTGGGGGAGAGAGGGAAAAAAAAAGAAAAGAAAGGGTTGGATCTCGTTAAACTTTCGACCCGCCATCCGCCGAATTCCTTTCTCAGTTTTCTCCTTCTTTTCTTTCCTTTTGGTCTGGGGATAATAAATTTCATCTTCGCCCTTCGATTCCCGAGTTTGTCTGTTTTTCTGCGCTCCTTCTTCTCCTTCGGCGGATCTGGAATTCTTATATAATATTGTTATTCTGCGTCGCTAGAAGACTTAATTGGCACAATTAATCTGACACCCCATCATCGTTAACCATCAGCGTCACTTCATCGTCGTCGCCGTCGTCACGCTTTATTCCGCATCCAGTATCAGGTCTGCTGCCACTTGTGCAGTCCCCGGATAGAGGGGGAGGAAAAAAAAAAAGACAGATACCGGTAGACAGACAGAGAGAGAAAGGTTCCTCTAGTCGTCCATCTGCTTGTTCTCACTCACTCATTCCCACACCCCCTCACACACATCTCCTCTCCTGCAACTTCGAGGCATCGTGCCGGTGTATATATATTGTATATATGCCTAGAAACCTCTGAGTAGCTTCACCTCCGAATTCTGACTATTGCAACTACTACTTCCACCACAACTGTTAACACTGGTACTGTCACTGTTATCACTTCTGCGGGAGTATTATCTACTGCTGCCCGTCGCCGTCGCAGCATCAATCTTCCACCCCAGCCAATCGATCACTCACCTTTCCATCACTCCCCGCCGGCTCCCCGCGTGTTCCCCTCCAACTTCCCCAATCCATCGATCCGCTTTCAGTGGTTTCGTCGCTCTTCCACTACCGGTACCTGTACCGTACCCATCGGCTACCCCGTTTGCTACTACCACTGCTTGCAACTATTGCGACCATTCTCTTATATATTTTTACTTTTTTCACCCTTCTATGACCTGACTGTTTTTTGTTTAAAAGAAAGACCAAAAAGAAAAAAAGAAAAACTCTGACTGCGAGCTCGCGGCTTTACTTGACCTGTGAAACACGGCTAGTCCCTTTCGCCACGATCAACAAGTTTTCTTCCGGCCTGGTTTGGCGGTTGGCGGATTGCTGTGGTTGTGGTTAGGTTCCCGGTAACTTTGTTGCCATTCCATGGGGAAGGGTATCGTCGCGCATTCTGAAAATCCCATAATCAATCATGTCGGGCAGCCAGCAACACTCCCCTTACAATCCCAATCCCTCTCCCAGCTTGCCCTACCGAACCTCCTTTTCCCCAACTGAGCAGCACCATCCTCCGCTCGCGAATTCTGTTGCTCACTACCCGAACCCGTCCATTCTGCCTCAGCAGACCCATCAACAGTTCGCGACTAACGGTCGTGCTGGGCCTGCTGCTTCATTACCTCCTCTGGCGACGAGTGCTCCATACATTACTCGCTCTGGCTACTATGATCCTGTAGAATCCCGTCCCTCCGATATGAGTTCTGGTTGGAGCCAGTCTGCCACTAGTACAACTAATATTGCTGCTACCACATACGAAAGGGGGTCCTCAACACAATCTCAAACGACGGTATGCAGCCTTTTTTATTTGTGTTTTTACATTTTGATAGAATTTTCATTTTTCCCTTTTTCCGGAATTATATAGGGTTGTTGTTGTAGCTCTTTTGCCTTTTTTTTATTTTTATTTTTCCCCTCTAGAATCGAGACCTAGTCTCGGCGAATTGAGATTTTTTTTTTTGTGTATCCCTTTCCTTTATCTCTCATTGGGGGTTGGGCTTTTTCACAACCCTTTTCCCCTTTCCTCACTGTTTTGTTTTCCGTGTCTTTCCCTTCAACTCTTACCCTAGTTTGTCCGTGGAAGTTAGTACTTAGGACTGCGACTATTTATGTGTGTGCTGACCCGCACATAATATTTACAGAGCCGTGATCAGCGCTACAGCTACAGCGGCGAATCCACACAATCCCCCATCCATCCTATCGATCTGAATTCGAGACGGAGCTATCCTCTTCCTTCGCCCACCTCAGCATCAAGTATTCATCATACAACCACAGAGTTGAGATCATCGATGGGCCCTGGCGCGCCGCATTCAGATTACGCGGCTGGACCCAGTTCACCCACAGCAACGGTAAGCTTCGCGTCTGGACACACACGTTGATTCTACATTCTTTGGTCTTGACAACTCATGAATTACACTTAGAAAGCCACCCCTGCGCGCCGAGGTGGCGCAATGTCTATATCTGCCCTTCTCAGCAACGCCGACGAACCTTCCACTGACACAACCGCTCCCAAAAACATCCCTCGACTTACACAGACAACCAAACGCCGTTCCCCAGATCGAGAGTCAAACAACACCAGTTCCGTCATGTCGAGAGCAAGCTTACGGCAACCACCCCCTACTAAACCGGCCACCACTTCGGCAAGCTCCTTTCGTTCAGGGGATGCCGACGCTACGGATACAGAGTTGGGCTTTAGCAATCGCGGTGGCGGTGGGGGGAAGAACGGCCCCTTTCGTGGGTTCAGGTATCACGATTCTGTCAACCTCCTCACTGATGATCCAGACAAAACGGATAGCGAGCTGGATGATGACGGCTTTCCACAAGAGAGGGCTGAATATTTGAAGAGAACCCGGAAACGCCATCTTAAAGTGGAGGAACGGGAGGATGAGAACCGGAAGGTAGGCTTTTCACTTTGAGGCTCTCCAAATTGCAGATACTGATTATGGGCAGCGTCGGCGTGTGGTTTTTCAAAATCGTCTTCACGACCAGTTTCACGCTCATGCCAAATCTTCCCGTGAACGCGCCCGCATTCAGTTCTACGATGATGCTATGGAACAGGTGATGAAGCGGGAGGAGGAGGACGAGAAGGAGCGCAAGAAGGAGCAGCAGCGCAAACGCCGACGGGAGAAGGCTGAGGTTGAGAAGAAATTCAAGGCGGACATCGCTGCCAAGGCTGCTGTTGAAGCTGCTGAACGGGAGGCTGCTGAGAAGCATGTGAGAGATGAGATTGCCAGGCAGCGTTCGGCCGAGAGAGCTGCCAGGGATGGACTTGATGGGGCGCTCGGCTTAGGCCCTGATATGCACGACTCAGATGCTAGCGGGCCCCCTATGGTGGTTGTCGACGAGGGTGGAAAGAAGCGGAAACCTGGCAGGAAGAGGCAGCCCAGAGAAATAAAAGAGGCGCCCGAGGTTAAGGAGGTGAAGGAGCTGAAGCCGGTCGTCAAGGAGCCCCCAGTACAGGAAGTTTATGTGCCGCACGTTTCGAAGAGTTATAACCAAATCTTCGACCAAATCTGGAAGGACATTGCCAGGCGAGATATTCCGAAGGTTTACAGGGTTCAACAGACCTCTTTAGCCACAAAGCAATCGAATCTCAGAAAGACTGCCCAACTAGCAGCCAAAGAGGCTCAGCGTTGGAAGCTTCGCACCAACAAGAATGTCAAAGACACGCAAGCTCGGGCTAAGAGATGTATGCGTGAGATGATGACGTTCTGGAAGCGTAATGAACGCGAAGAGCGAGACTTACGGCGTCGTGCGGAGAAGGAGGCTCTGGAACATGCAAAACGGGAAGAAGAGAATAGGGAAGCCAAACGACAAGCGAGAAAGCTGAACTTCTTGATCTCGCAAACCGAACTTTACTCGCATTTCATCGGAAGGAAGATTAAAACGGATGAAGTTGAACGGTCGACGGATTCTGTAGGAGTAGACGTCGCTGCAGAGATTCCAACTAACCCCAATGCACCTACCATACTTCCTGGACAGGAGAATAGCAAACCGGGGAAACCTGTGAGGAGTTTCGATGATCTTGACTTTGACGCCGAGGATGATGAGACTCTACATCAAGTTGCGATTAGCAATGCTCAGCATGCAATTCAAGCAGCACAGGATACCGCCCGTGCGTTCAATGCTCCAGAGCCAGGGGAAGTCAAGACCGATCTCGGAAATGTCAACCTTGATGAAGGCGAGATGAATTTCCAGAACCCCACCAGTTTGGGAGATATTGATATCGAACAACCGAAGTTGCTTTCTTGTCAGCTGAAAGAGTATCAATTGAAGGGGTTGAACTGGCTTTGCAATCTTTATGAGCAGGGCATCAATGGGATTCTTGCGGACGAAATGGGTCTTGGAAAGACCGTGCAGTCGATTTCTGTCATGGCATACCTTGCGGAAACCCATAACATCTGGGGTCCCTTCTTGGTCATCGCTCCCGCTTCTACCTTGCACAATTGGCAGCAGGAGATTGCGCGCTTCGTCCCCCAATTCAAGATTCTTCCATATTGGGGCAGTGGAAAGGACAGGAAGGTTCTCAGAAAGTTTTGGGATCGCAAGCAACTCACGTATACCAAGGATTCTCCATTCCACGTTCTCATCACTTCTTACCAGCTAGTTGTCCAGGATACACAGTACTTCCAGAGAATGAGGTGGCAGTACATGATTTTGGATGAAGCGCAAGCAATCAAGAGCTCTACGAGTTCTCGATGGAAGGCCCTTCTTGGGTTTCACTGCAGGAATAGGCTACTATTGACGGGCACCCCGATTCAAAACTCTATGCAGGGTCCCCCCCCCACTCTGTTCAACTATACTTGAATTACTGTCTGACACTCTCTAGAACTGTGGGCCCTTCTTCATTTCATTATGCCTAGCCTTTTCGACTCCCATGACGAGTTCAGTGAATGGTTCTCCAAGGATATTGAGAGCCATGCGCAGAGCAACACCCAGCTCAATGAAGCGCAACTTCGCCGCCTACATATGATTCTCAAGCCTTTTATGTTACGGCGTATCAAGAAGCATGTCCAGAAGGAGCTCGGTGACAAGATCGAGCTTGACGTTCAATGCGAGTTGACCTACCGTCAGAGGGCGCTGTACAAAGGCCTGCGCGACAAGATTAGTATTATGGATATTATTGAGAAGGCTGCCTCCGGAGCAGACGAAAATAACGCAACACTGATGAACCTTGTGATGCAGTTCAGAAAAGTATGCAACCACCCTGACCTGTTTGAAAGGGCCGAAACAAGCTCGCCGTTTGCGTTTTCCAGATGGGCGGAGACCGCCTCATTTTTGCGGGAGGGTTCGAAGATTGATGTCTCTTACACGGCTAGAAATGTGATAGACTATGAGGTCCCAGCGCTGGTATGTAGAGAGGGGGGTAGATTGGAAGTGCCGGGACCCGACTCGGAAGCTGGGACCAGGCGTTCCATACTCAACAATCGCTGGAATATCTGGAAACCTGATCAAATTACGGAGTCAATACGAAAGCCGAACGGTGCGTTCTCTTGGCTTCGTTTTGCTGATACGTCGCCCGGTGAGACGTGGAAGGCTTTCCACCAAGGCGAGTTTGATAGAGCGTTGGCGTTGCGAACACGAAGAAAGCTTTCACGGTTTGCTGTGCCTTACGATGGCGATGACCCCTATATTCCTTCTCATGCGATGTTCTTGGTTTCGGAGCTTGCGGATAGGAAAGAGGTTGCAGAAGTGGCTACCGAAGGTTATCTCGCGGACCTGATGAATGTGTCGCGAACATACTTTCTCGACAAGACGATGCACCGTTTAGAGCCTCTTGCTAGCCCTTCGGCGTCGGCACCACCGATCAATTTGCTTTGTATAAGCCAAGGGGTGATCTTTGAGCAGCAGTCTCTTCTTTGGAATGAGCGGGTTCGAAAGGTGTTTTATGGAGCTTCGGTTCTCGAGGAGCAGCGCTATATGGAGAACAAGATTGATCTTGGATTGTACCCTATTCCTAAGGCTCTTCCCGAGCCCTCTTCGGAGAAGATGGGATATGCCCATATCAAAGTTCCTTCCATGAGGCGGTTTGTTAGTGATTCGGGTAAATTGGCTAAATTGGATGCTCTTCTTACCGAACTTAAAGCCGGTGGCCATCGTGTCCTTCTGTATTTCCAGATGACAAAGATGATGGATCTCTGCGAGGAATACTTGACATATCGTCATCACCGCTACCTCAGATTGGATGGTTCGTCGAAACTTGAGGACCGCCGTGACATGGTTTCCGCATGGCAGACCGCACCTGAGATCTTTGTCTTCATTCTCAGTACACGTGCTGGTGGTTTGGGAATTAATCTTACGGCTGCAGACACCGTCATCTTCTACGACAGCGATTGGAACCCAACAATCGACAGTCAAGCTATGGATCGTGCTCACAGATTGGGTCAGACCAGACAGGTGACGGTCTACAGACTAATTACTCGTGGCACCATTGAGGAGCGTATTCGTACGAGAGCTAAGCAGAAGGAGGAGGTAAGGATGCTTTTATTAATATCCAGCCCTTGTTATATACAGTGCTAATATTCAGTGTTTATAGGTTCAACGTGTCGTTATCCAGGGTGGCGATCCGGGAGCCAAGAAGAATACTGTCGATTTCAAGGGCACCCGTGAGGTTGCAACCTGGCTCTTTGATGACGAGGAAGCTGAGCAGTTGGAGAAAACGCTCGAAGCTAAAGAAAAGGAGGCTGAGGAAGCCAAGGCCAAAGGTGGCGCTAAGAGAGGAAAGAAGAAAGCTAAGACCGGCACAACTGGCGAAGAACCTAAAGCTATAAACTTGGAGGATTTGTATGAGCACAAAGATCAATTAACGGGATTCTCTCTCGCTAACTGGATGAGCAGGTATCACGAGGGCGAAGGCCGCTTTGACGACAGTGGTAAACCTAGCGAAGCTGGAACTCCCGCTGCGAGCGCCGCACCGGTGCCACCGAGCCGAAAGCGCGGTCCTAAGGGCGGCAACAAAAAGAAGACTACTCAAGAACGACTCGCCATGATTGACGGTGTGACGAAATGAGCCCTGAACTATCTACTAGCGGTTTCTTTTTGAACGGTCTTCTCTCTCCCTCATCCACACACAAGGTATACGCAGTTGAGCTCTTCTTATTATGCCTTCCTTTTATTTTCTCTTTTCATCACCTTAGGCGGAGTATCAATCTATTCACAAGTGTACTGTACTATTACTACTACTTTTCTGCTTTTCTTTCCGTGTCGTTTTTAACTCTCGATGAACTCTGGAAAAGGTATTTGGGTAGATTCCTGCTATTTCTTTATTTCTTTGTTTCTTCGCTTTTGAATTGTCTGGTTTGTTAGTTGTTCCCGGGTTGCGTTTTTTTTTTTTTTGAATTGTAAGGTTTGCAAAGGGTTTAGGGTTGGGTGGCTTGAAGGTGATGTATGTTTTGTCGGGCGATTGGCTGGATAAAGGGTGGCTAGGGATGTAATTAGTGGGAATAATTGACTGAAAGGTTTTTGTCCAGCATGTTTTGTGATTTCAGATGAGATGTTTGACGATCGTCTTGTAAGTATGGTTCAAGCACTTCAAAACTAGTACGAGGCTGCTCAAAAAAACGTTACCTGCCTGTGCAATTTTTTTATGCCAAGACTGTCTTAATAAGCTTCAAAAATTATAATTTTAGGGTCAAACTACAGGGTATTTGTTAGGCGGTAGCCGACTCTAAGGACAAGCGACTCTGGACTAAGGCCCGATACGTGACGAAGTGATTTCTAAGAAGGCTCACTTATAATGTCAGGAGGAATTGTAGATTTGTATCGTAGAACGAATATATTGATAAGATCTCTTCTCCGTCGCTGATGATCGGTAAAGCGTGGGAGGCACCTCAATATTTATATTCCGTGTCTGGGTGTTCGTGGCCTATCGATTCCTCCCACTTTTCCTCCGTGCGAACTTCGTAGACCCTGAAAACCTTTACCCCGCTTGACTCTGATTTCCTCAAACAGCGGGGAGGGTGTCCTACCCCTCTCCTCACTGCATTGGTGCTAATCATAGCCACTTGAACCTCTTCACCGTGGCAAGCGGTTACTGGTCCTTTCTCTGCATACGGACTGATCAGCTCCGGCGACAGACTTATCAATGCAGGTGGATTTCCCATCCGTCTGCATCAACCCGCAGGAAGCACGTTCCTATCTTATCGCGCCAATGGCGGTTAGGCCTCGTTGCACTCAGGGTTGATCTCTTCACGCTGTAGGCCCTCATCTGACTCTACCTTGTCATGCC
Organism: Tuber magnatum; assembly: GCA_003182015.1. Taxonomy (NCBI): domain Eukaryota; kingdom Fungi; phylum Ascomycota; class Pezizomycetes; order Pezizales; family Tuberaceae; genus Tuber; species Tuber magnatum. Next base: position 1,778,583 of record PYWC01000017.1, on the reverse strand, counting down.
TTTGGGGTGTGGGTGAACGATCATCTCTTGGGCGTCGTTCCCTCATCAGGATTTTCCTCGACCTCCCCCCGGTTGGCATCCATCCATTGGTGCAGCTGAGGGATCTTTGCATTCGTTTACCTCCACAACCAACTGACCGATTTAGTTCGTTCGACATTGTCAGGATAGCCGAGAGTCCTCTCTTGAAGACTCAGTGAAAACCCTTTAGTCGGCGACCCTCAGTGGTGGCGTAAATCAGGGTTTTGTGCCGATGTCGTATTGGTAGAAATTCACTCATTCTCCAAATACTCCGGCAGACCCTGGGATCGAACACGTGACCTTTTGCCAATAATCACGTGACATGCCCATTTCGCTATGCCAGTTCGTCTTATGTGTAACACGAGCTCCCCTCTCTAAGAGTTTGGCCCGAATCTCTAAAACTCTATTTTTCTAATAGTGTACAAATTAAATTCCTTTAAGGACTCGGCAAGATAGAGTGAAAAACCTGTGCGCGTTTACTTGGCCACACCTAGGAAAACCTTTCCTTGTCATCCTTCCTCTATATCCGCGGCATCTCTGAGTTCTCTCTGTGGAACCCTTCTACCAGCTGAGCCACATGCCTGAAATATTCCTGTAGCTCCCAGGTGTTTTCATCCTCCGAGCACCCCCACCACTTCACAAAGTGCCTAAGTTCACGGATCCTCCTAATGTGTACTTGAACCCTGCGAGTGTACGAAATGACCTCGCTTTTTACTATCTTTTCAACCTCCTATTCCAAGTCACCATCTATCTCCTCTGGCACTCTGGGAGGTTGTTCCCAAGCCGGTTGAACAGATGTTCGATAAGGCTCTAACAATGATACATGGAAGACGGGGTGTATCATCCAGCGTTCCGAGATTTCCAACTTGAAGGCTCAGGTGCCGCGTGGCTCCAGGATTTTGAAGGGCCTATATAGTTTTGGGCTAAGCTTTTTGGAGGGTTATTTGGTATGAATGTTCTTGGCGTTAAGCATCACCAAGTTGCCCCTCTGAAAGTTCGGTTGTGGCCTTGCTTTCTTGTCATGGTACCGTCCCATTGCTTCTCTGGTTGCCTTCAAGGTGGCTATCGCCTGTCTCTGTATTTCCTTCATCCAGTGAGCATACGTGGTAGCTCCTGTATTTCGCCCTTCTCGCTCCTTCACCCACTCCGCCTGTGGGTGGTATCCATAGTTCGCGTAGAACGGAGTGAGTCCATGCGCACTCGTAATGGAGTTATTGTAGGCATGCTCCACTAACGGGAGCAGTTGGTGCCAGTCATCCTGATCGTAGTTGACGAAGCTTCAGAGATAGCCTTCCAGCACTTTGTTGGTTCTCTCTGTTTGTCCGTCTGTTTGAGGATGGTATGCCATTGACATCTTTCACTTAATGCCTAAGAGTTTGCAGAGGGATTCCCAAAATTCTCCCACGAACTTCGCGTCCATATTGGAGATGATTTCTGTGGGTAGCCCATGTAGTTTCCACACTTCACGGAGGAACACCTGGGCTACATCCTTTGCTGTTGCCTTCTCCCTAAGCCCTATGAAGTGGGCCATCTTGGTGAAGCGGTTGACTACCACCAAGATCTGAGTGTTCTCTTCTGGCTTTGGTAATTGCGTTATGAAGTCGGTAGAGATGGAGGTCCACGCTGCATAGGGTATTTCCAGAGGCTATAGAAACCCATATTTTACGTGCCTTGGCGCTTTATTGTGTTGACACTCATCACATGACCGTACGTAGTCATTTACCCACTCCGCGAGACCTTTCCAGTAGAAGTCCCTGGTTATGATTTCAACTGTCTTTTCCTGGCCGAAATGCCCAGTGACCTTAGAGTCGTGGCTGCTCTGAGAAATCAGCATCTGCAGGGTCTCGTCCTTTGGAATGAACAGCCATCCCTTGTAATACAGGAGGCCACCCGCTAAGGACCAGTGCATCGGCATATCTTTTCCCTCATCTCGGAGTCTTTCCAACTCCTTTCTCCTCACCTTCCAGTCCTGGTCCACCTCTCCCTTCTCCTCCACCTGTCTCAGGAATTGGACATCAAATGTCCGTGCCGCTGCCTTGATAACTACTACATTGGTTAGCATGGTTTCTTCCGTCATCAAGGCCTTGTATCGTCCCTGATCGCCCTCATTGAAGTGTTGGTTTAGCCCGCTTTCTTCCCTTAGTTGACTGGTTTTGGTCTGGGTTTCGACCACACTGGTTCCCATACTTCCAAATCTGTCCTGGCCCCTCTCGGTGTTGTCCAGCTCCATCACATCGTGGAGCTCCCTATTGTGAATCTTTTCTATTACAAGTTGCGCAACTCGTTCGCTCTTCCCCACATGGTAGTCCTGGTCCTTCAGATTGCACAGTAATACCTTTACCTCACCTCGGTAGTCCCGGTCAATGACTCCTGCCACCACCATGATCCCGTGGTGGATGGCAAGGCCGCTTCTCGGGGCTACGTGGCTGTAGGTTCCCTCTGGTAACACTAAGGCTATTCCGGTGGCTACTGTCGCTTGTCTGCAAGCAGGCACTACTGCTTCTTCCGGCACATAGATGTCATGTCCTACCGCTTCACTTGAGCCCCTTGTTGGTATTCGAGCTTCTGGATGTAACCGCATGGCTCGGGCGTATTCAGGTTCGGGTGTCCTCGGACTTAGACCTGGTTTCTCTTCTCATCCTACCACTATAACCATAACCTGGTTAAAATGTGCGGGGTTTAAAATTGGGAGCTTCTCGCTTTGCGCAGCTCCCCTCTCGGGATGGTACTCCGGCCGTCTGCTTAGTGCATCCGGTTTCCCGCCACTCGACCCTGGTCGGTACACAATTTTGAAGTTGAAATCTGCCAACTTCTGTGCCCACCTTATCTGCCTGGCCCTCCAGGCCTTTGTCGTGAGGAAGTATTGTAGATTCTGATGATCCGTAAATACCGTGATGGGTTCACTAGTTCCCACGAGGTAGTGACGCCATTCCTTGAATGCTTCAACTATGGCGAGCAACTTTTTATTGTGAACGTCGTAGTTGCGTTCCGCCGAGTTGAGTTTTCGGGAGTGGAATGCTATTGGGTGCAGCCTTTTTTCGATGTATTGTGATAGGATGCATCCTAGCGCGAAATCGCTGGCATCTGTTTCCACTACCGTGTTTTGGTCTGGGTGGAAATGTGCCAGAATAGGCGCCGTCACGAACTGTTTCTTCAGGAATTCGAAAGCCTCCTCCTGCTCCTTTCCCCAGTCAAATCCCTTGGGGTCGCCTTTCAACAACTCGGTTATGGGTTTACAAGTTCCTGAGAAATTCTTGATAAATCTCCGGTAGAAATTTGCAAATCCCATAAATATTTGTATGTCCTTTACAGACTCAGGTCTCTTCCATTCCCTTATGGCTTTGACCTTTCGATCACTCATGGTGATCCCATCTGTCTTCACTATGTATCCCAGAAACTCCACCGTTTTGGTGTGGAATACCGATTTAGTGATAGACACTGCTAAGTGGTATTTCCGTAACTCGGTTAATACCTCCTTTACCAACTTGACGTAGTCCTCCTCAGTCTTGGAGTAGATTAGCACGTCGTCTATGTATACGACTACTCTTAAGTCTAGGAATCTCCTTAGGACCACATGCATCATGTCTTGGAAAGTGGTAGGCGCATTTACTAGCCCGAACGGCATGACCCGATATTCATAATAACCGTACCGAGTGCGGAAGGCTATCTTCCACTAGTCCCCATTTTTTATACGTATCAGGTGGTACCCATCCTTTAGGTCCAACTTGGTAAAGATATGCGACCCGACTACTCAGTCTCTGAGTTCACTCATAAGCGGCAGGGGGTACTTGTTGGTAATGGTAACCTTGTTCAGCCTGCGGTAGTCCACACATAGTCTCAGCCGTCTGTCAGGTTTTGGCACAAATAGTATTGGTGCACCTGCAGGTGACTGGCTTGGGGTTATCTTTCCCTCATGCAGCATTTGGTCCAGGTATTCTCGCAATGCCCGTAGTTCTTTTTCGGACAACGGGTATATTGGCCCCCATGGGGACCTCTCGTCTTTAACTACCTTGATCTCATGATCGAAGGTATTGTGATTTGGGAGCCATTCTGCTGCCTGAGGCAGGAAGAGATTGGTGTAGTCCCAGTAGGGTTTTGGCAGAGTCTCCATCACTACTGCCTTAGGGTCTTCTGGACCTGCGATTCAGCCCACATATCTGGCTGCAGGGTCCGAGGCTACTGTCTCGTCCCACTCAATGCAGATTCCTTCAGCTTCGGGTTCCCGGTGTTCCTTACACAGCTCCGCCTGGAACTCCCACCTGCTTGCGTCCTCAATGAATGATAGGGGATGTTGGCGATGCTACCAACCAAAAGGTATTATCAAGTCATGGATCTGCTGGCTCATGACTTCACAGGTAATTTCCGAACAATGTCAGTTAGCCCCAATTTCTAGCATGACAGGGGTCGTATAGCACCTTCCCGCATTTTGGGACTGTGCGCCATCAAACCCACTTATACTAACTGGCGTATCTCATCGTATCATTGCTAGCCCCAGTTTTTGGACTAGGGCATCTCATATGACAAAGATCTGCGAGCCCGAGTCTAATAACACGCGAATCGGTACTCGCTCCCCTTGTATTCTTAGGTGGGCTGTGCCCTGTCGGCACTCGCAATGTGTAGGTATTGGGACCTGAGTCTTCTGTCGTTTTGGCTTCCCCGTAGGGTTACCCTGTCTTTGTTTACTGGACATTTTCGGGGCATTCAATAATCTTGGGTGTTTGTTATTGTGCCCGCACAATTTCAGCCATTCAGGCCTCCTCAGACAAACTCGGTCCCTTCGGTGTGCTACTTTTTTCTTATCTTCTTTCTGCTCAATGACGATATTTAATCATACCGGTCTATGCCACCAGTGCATAGATGAGGGAGCGACCTTGCTAACCCAGCCTTAGGTGTTCGATTCCTGTCATTGCGTACGATTTAAGGTGAGCACGCTGTCCTTTGTCTCGCCTAGCAACCTGCAGCCTACCCACTCGCCATCGCTGGTAGTGCCATCCTGGAACTAGGGAAGCGCCTTCAGGCAGTCCTGCGCTATCCTGACTCATTTCGCGTCTATGACCTTTGGAGGAAAGAGTTAGGACGCCCTGAGTTGCCTCCCGTAACAGTTCCCTTTTCATGCGTGTCGGGTTTGAACCTTCTCTACCCAGAGAGGAGTATAAAGTCTTGCCGTCCTGCATCCAGGTCAGGGGTCATTCTCGATTTCATCCCCCTGAGATGGGTTAACTTTCACCGTTATGCACGCTTTTTTATGCCTTTCACACTTCTGTCCCTGTCCACACTCAGAACCCAGTCAGTGCGGTTCGTCGACATTCTTGACTAAGCCGTTGCTCTAGCTCGGAACGCAGGTCGTGGTTTTTATACAGGGCTCCCAGATGTCTGATCTATCCCCCTTCTTGATCCGACAACTCCCAAAGTCTTGGTGCTGGTGGCACATGGGTTTGGTTCACCGCTGGCCTTGGGGCGGTATTCTGAACCTCCATGTTTCGGGGCCTAAACTGCGCAGCTTTCCGCTGTCCTATCGTTGTGACAATGGCTCCCTTCCTACAAGCCCCCCACTTGTGGTTGGTAAGTCCACACCAGGTGCAGCTTTTATTTTCCCAGCACTGGTCGACCAAGTTTTGGGGTATTCCCTTGCGAGCTTTCTTCTAGTTGGTATGCTCTACTCCTGGGGTCTTGGTTAATTTGTTGGTTTGGGCAAACCTTGCTGACTTGAAGTTCACAGGTACCATCTTCCTCTGGAACTTGCTAGGTCGCCCTTCTTCCTTTCCTCGCTTCAGCTCCTTTTCTCTATCCTCCTGGCGTCGTTTTAGTGGCCTAGAAGAACTCGACGAGCTGGATGGATTGTCTCGTCGTTGCCGTTCACTCTCGAGAAAAGCCTCCTCCTGGTTTCCGACCGCTGGAAGGTGCTCCAGCCATTTGGCCTCAGTGTCGTATCGCTTATGAGACAACCATCTCAGTATTGCTTCCGGTAGTCGATCCTCGACTATCTTCCTCCACGTCATTCCTTGAAACTTGGCTTTGATGTTCAAGTTCTCCATCTGAAGAAGGTACTTGTCGATGTCCTTCTCATACTTGATCTTTCCCATCTGTGCCAAAGCCTTGCGGTCCTCATTGATCGGTGAGAATTATACGATGATCTCGTGCCGAAACTGTTCCCACGTCAGCAATTCAGGACGAGCGGCATACCCTTTGAGCCCTTCCATGCTCTTCCTATACCAATTGCTGAAGGGTGTCACATCGGTACCCTTCGTCCTTCCCAAGGTGTAGATAATACTATCTTTATCCTCCATCCAGAGCATGGGATTTCGGCTAAAGTAGTCCTGGCACGCGTGCAGCCAGGTCTTTATATCCTGGTAGGACTTTGCTTCGTATGTAACGGGGGCACCCCTAGGAAGATAGATCCCAAGGTTGCGACCGCACCGAACAACTTCAAACTTATCGCCAAAAGTTCACACAGATGTAAGAGTAAAGTAAACGGTAAAACTTAATATCGTTAAGCCTGATGCTTTACTCAATTAAGGTCTCGAGAGGATTGATTGTTGGAGTAGGAGAGTTCTCGCATAGACTTTCAGGTAGTTTTATCNCATTCCCTCATCAGGATTTTCCTCCGCATTCCTCTACCAATGGACTTGAAATTCGGTCTTGCTGCCCGCATGGCAGCCGGGGACTCCCATCGGAGTAGCCGACCTCCCCCCGGTTGGCATCGATCCATTGGCGCAGCTGAGGGATCTTTGCATGTGTTTATCTCCACAACCAACCAACCGATTTAGTTCGTTCGACCTCGTCAGGATAGTCGAGAATCCTCCCCCGAGGATCCAGTGAAAGCCCCTTGGTCGGTGACCCTCGGTGGTGGCGTAGTTGAGGGTTTTGTGCCTGCGTCGCAATGGTAGAAATTGACTCATTCTCCAAATACTCCGACGGACCCTGGGATTGAACATGTGACCTTTTGCCAATAATCACGTGACATGCCCATTTCACGATGCCAGTTCGTCTTATGTGTAACAGATACTGTGAAACCCAAACATAATCGAATCTGTGTATCAACTGATAGCACACAAAATAATACAAGTATCAAACCATACTGTGGAACCCAACATAAACTAACCCAGTACCCGTACTGGTTACACCACCCCTATTCAGTTACCTGTTCAATGTGTTGATCCTCTAATTACCGACTCTCGTGCTATGGTGCTTTCATTTTTCCAAGACTCCACTCTTGTTCACAACATGCGCCCTCCACTGCCAGGAGGTATCCTCCTTCGTCAATTCTCTCATAAGTTCAGCGAACCTTATATCATCTGTGAGTTAGCTAAGTTACCTGATGAAGCCAAGCGATAGATAAGAAACTGGAACAACCAGCAACGGCAGGTATTCCCCCAACAGAGTACTATGGCAGTGGTGGAATGGATGAAAGTGCAGCAGGAGGCATACCTGCGAATGCTGAATGAGCAAAAGGCTTTGAAAGATTGTATACCAGCGTTGAAGAAGGCCTTTGCCAGAGGGTATAGTATTGATGCTAGGAATGATGTGCTGATGATAGAGGCAGTGCCCCCACGTCCACTCGTCCATACCAAGCCCAAGAACCTCTGGATGGAATTGGTTATGACAGTCAGAGACAAACAATAGAGGGCGTACTTAAGCCCCGTGGGGATACGCATGTTGGAAAGCATCAAGAGTGATGGCTACAGCTACACCTCCTCCTTCATGAGAGCTTCAACAGCATCTCTATCTATCCCCTCCTCAATCGCCCACAGTCACAAGGGCAGCCCGGCGATTGAACCAACAGGCAGATGTCATGTTAAGAAAAGGACCTCGAAGCCGAAGGGTATTGCAGCACCAGATACGCCTGACCCTACTCCTCGTCCAACCCCTGCTCCTATCATCCCCCTGGCAACACCATCAGTTGCAACTCCTGTACCTCCCATTGCCATCCCAAGACCCACACCACTGCCAGTTNCCTTAGCCGTCCGTGGCCTTCCTAGGGGTATTGCCCTTGGCCGGTGGCTTGGTCCTTCTCCTCCGTTATCTGATCCATCATCCCCCGGGTCTGGGTCGCCTGCTCCTCCGGCCACATTTGGAGGTGTCGTGGTTCTTTCTCGGCCACTCTGTATGGTCTCTGGCTGGGTGTCTCGTTCCGCAGGTTCCTTTCCCTTGTCTTGTTGGGACGGCCCTGATCGTCCTCGCCCGGTTTTGCCATCATGTGTAGATCCTCCCTGATGCGATCCTAACGCTGTCTGTACCAGTGCCGTCATTTCCCGCATTGATTGGGCAAACATCTGGGTCATGTTTTGTTGCATGTCCCTAAGCCGAGTTGTTACCTTTCTATTGAGTGTCTGTAGTTCGGTAACAAACTGCAGCTCCCGGGTTCCCTGACATCGCCGTTCCTCATCTAACTCCTTCCGCAGTCTATCCAGGCGTGTATAGAGCTCTTGGTCTCTACTCACCGATTCTTGAATGGTGTGTCCCAGGTCCTGGTGCAGCTGTCCGCTGACCGCCGCTTGCAGTTCCGATCGCTCGTGCATGCGAGTGAGTGCCGCTTCGATCACCTCTTTGAATCTGGTGATCTCGGCCACTACCTCCCCCTCCAGTTTCCTACTCTTATTTTGCCAGAGCGCCAATTCCTCTCCAACCAGCTTCTCCCCGTTCAGAAGTCGCTGTCTTACTTGAGCAAGGCCTTCTGCCGTCTCTTTCCTCTTATCAGATAGCGTCCCATAGGTGACCATCTGGTCGTTCCGGGTTTCAGTAACGCTGCGGTCCAACTGGCTGATCAGTGTTCCAATGTATGCGGCAAAAGCGCCCAAGTCGGTAGCGCCCGAGGGGGTTGGGGTTCCAGAGGGTGACCTCTGCCCACTTCATCTTATTGTAACACTTTGAGTTGGGCCTCGGGGCACTGATGGCCCTGACTGGTTCCTTGGTGTGGGTGTGGAACCTAGCCGCAGCGGTGGGATGTTATCTCCTGGAGGAGGTGGTGGGAGTGGATAGGGGCTATCTTGGTCCGGTTCCTATGTGGAGATTAGCCGCTGCTGTCTCTCAGCACACAGCATGTTGGTATCGCTAGAATCTTCTGACCCTTCTTTGATCCTTGGTTGTGACATCTTCCTTTTTCTTTCTATGAGTGTGAGGTGTTCAAGGGCCTACTTGATCCTGTGATTAGTGAACCAGAAGGGAACGTTCTCATCGTCAAAGACTTGGCTTATGGTGAGATCAAACTTGATCTTGTAGATGTTTGGGTTTCGTTGGAGGTAAATTTGAGATAAAGGGTTGAGGGCTTTTGATAACCGACCTTTCAGGCTCATTGAAAGAGGTGGTTGTGAGCCTCAGTAGTATAGAAGCTATCAATATAGTGTTAGGCGGTAGCCGACTCTAACGACAAGCGAGTCTGAACTAAGGCCCGATACGTGACGAAGTGATTTCTAGAAAGGCTCACTCATAATGTCAGGAGGAATTGTAGATTTGTATCGTAGAACGAATATATTGATAAGATCTCTTCTCTGTCGCTGATGATCGTTAAAGCGTGGGAGGCACCTCAATATTTATATTCCATGTCTGGGTGTTTGCGGCCTATCTATTCCTCCCACTTTTCCTCCGTGCGAACTTTGTAGACCCTGAAAACCTTTACCCCGCTTGACTCTGATTTCCTCAAACAGCGGAGAGGGTGTCCTACCCCTCCCCTCACTGCATCGGTGCTAATCATAGCCACTTGAACCCCTTTACCGTGGCAAGCGGTTACTGGTCCTTTCTCTGCATACGGAGTGATCAGCTCCGGCGACAGACTTATCAATGCAGGTGGATTTCCCATCCGTCTGTATCAACCTGCAGGAAGCATGTTCCTATCTTATCACGCCAATAGCGGTTAGGCCTCGTTGCGCTCAGGGTTGATCTCTTCACGCAGTAGGCCCTCATCTGACTCTACCTTGTCATGCCTTTGGGGTGTGCGTAAACGATCGTCTCTTGGACATCATTCCCTCATCAGGATTTTCCTCCGCATTCCTCTACCAATGGACTTGAAATTCGGTCTTGCTGCCCGCATGNGATGCGTCTTCTGGAATGATTTCTCGGTAAAGCAGGTACCCCAAAATGAGGTCTCGTCCCTTTATGCTGACTTCTGCGTAGGTTGACATTTTGTTTCTTTTCGCGCAAGGATAAGTTTGTAATAGGGTAAAGATTTGTAAGAGGGTAAGATTTGGAGGTTCAGTAGTGTGGTCTGTTTTCTTCAGCGGTTTAGAGGGATGGTGGGTGGTATTTATGTTTCGGTGATGACCTTGCTTAGGTGTTGGCCTTGCTTAGGTGTCGGCCTCGCTTAGGTCCGCAGAGGAAGGAGGGTACTGCTTAATTTCGGTTTCTTCCGTCTCCCTGCAACCATCATATTTTTCTGTGCTCAGGTAGCATCCGCTACCAAAACGGAAAGCATCTCACACTGTTACTCCCCACATTCGTCCCGTTGATTCTGTTGTTATTTCTAGGCATTTGTCGCAGATGTGTATGAATAGTCGGTGTGTAAGGTATCGTCTAGGGATAATATCACGGTTCACCAACAGTCCCATTAGCTGATAGCGCAGTCTCCAAGGTACTTGCTCATAGTTTGACATCATAAGGCTGTTGGATGGAGTGTTTTTTCCTTTCGCTACTGCGAGTACTCCGCCTCAGCCAGCCAGGCTAGGTATGCCGCTTCATCTTCCATTACCCGATTTTTATCTTCGCTGCTTTCGAAACCGCTCTCAAAATGGGCTGACCAAAATCCATCCTATATCCCTTGGTCCGTGTCCGGGCGCAGGTGTTGGATTTCTGGCAGTGTTGCGCTCCATGCCACCATTACATGGTTTGTCGTACGGGGTAATTCGTCCTCCGGCTTGTTGTCTTCCCACCATTGGTTAACTGCTTCCAGCGCATTTTCTAATCCCTCAAGGGGTTCCCAGCTATTCTCTGTTTCCGGGTACCCCACCCATTTCACCAGGAATTGGTCATGGTCATATCGTCTTCTGTGGTCTCGTATGGTTTCCACTTCCCATTCTGGTTTCTCGTTTACCTCAATTGGGGGTGGTTTTGCATGGCTCCTTCCAGGGAAGGACATATCACAGTTAGGGAGATATCTTTTCACGGTGGATGCATGGAATATCGCTACTCGGTTTCTGTACATTCTCCCATCCATTTCTACCATGTAATTTTGTATATGCTCATCGTATCCGATTATCTTGAATGGTACATGCCAGCGCGGTTGCAATTTCTTACTACGTCCCGACTCCATTGCGAATAAACTTCCGTATACCAGTAACGGATTACCCTTTCCTAGGAGTGTATGGTATCTGCATCATTTTGCTGCTGTTCTCGTGCTTCTGAATCGTGCCAATTTAATCGCATTGAAAGCTGTGTTCCGTATTGCTTGGTGTCTGTTTAACAATTCGTCGGCAGCCGGTACTGCGGAATTCTTGAAATTCGCTAGGGGTAGTAGTGGGTAATTCTTTGCAAAAATGGCCTTATATGGTGACATACCGAGAGTTTCTGACCATCCCGCATTCAGGTATGCTGCTGTCTCTAGTATTGCATCAAACCAATTGTTTTGTCTGGCGTTGACTAGGTTTCGGAGAGCTGTCTTCAATTCTCGAATTTTTCTTTCGACCTGTCCATTCGTTTCATGATGGCCTGGTGCCNACTACACGTGGCGTCACCTGGGTTTTTTGAACAGGTAAGGGGCCAGGAAGACCAAGCACCCATGGCTCCATCACGGGAGACTCAATCCCCGGACCTGGGACACCTGCTTGCTCTGTTCCTTGGGCACCCGTGATACTCTCTGCCACCTCGAAACCCACTCTTCCCTCTACGCTCTCCACAATCACAAGCGGCGAGTCGGACAGCCAGGATGAGTTCTGTTTGTCCGGCTGCAAATCGGAAGAGACTTGCATAGGGTGGATTCATTACCGCATATATGGGTGCAGGAAGGAACAACGGACCCCGGTATGGCACAGAAGAAGACAGAAGGAGGGAGATAGATGACCAACATGTGGGTATTGTGGGTCATAGAGGCACACTGGGCCCCCCATACAACCCCTGAGCTGTCCGGAGATTCAAGCATTTCCGCAGATAACTCAGGTAGCGCCTAACCCAACTCCTGAGTGTGGGCAATGCCCTGTTCCACTACCGGCATCAGTACCATCAGGGGCTAACCCCCACGACGATGGGAATCAAGATGGCCAGGAGGAACAGTTTGATGGGTATGACAGATCATGGGAGACCGCAGGTGGAAACGCCGGAGGTAGTCGAGATGGATATGTGCCACCGGGCGGTAGCACAACAGGAGTGGGAGAAGACCCAGGGGACTCTGACCATGACAGTTCGGATGGTGATGATGCCGATTCTCTCCCCGATTTAACCGCCTTCCTTGGCGCTCACAAGAAGGACTGGAGCGACGAGAAGAAACGATAGTGGGACCGCCAAGCTAATAAACTGTTAAGGGAACTACGGAGCAGATCAACCTCACAGCCATCCTCCAGACAGTAGTAGAAGAAGCCAGAAAAGCTTAGTGGCATTCCAGCATTCAAGGGAAAGGTTACAGAACTCGCCAGTTTCTTGACACTGGTAGAGGTTAAGTTCGAGTATTTTGCCGGGTGCAGGTTGACCAACATGGACAAGTCAAACCTGGTGATCCCCCTTCTAGAAGACACTGCCCGAATATGGTATCTTGGGCTGCATTCCCACATCAACAAGGAGGCAGCCAAGTGTACAGGAGTTCCTGTTAACAACAGTAATCCATTGAGAATGTGGAAAGGATTCTGGGAACGGCTTGAACGGAGTTTCGGTGGTGACCAAGCGGAACAAAACTGATCCCTTCTCGAGTGGCGCGACCTAGTGATGAAGCCACATCGCATCGAGTAGTACCTAGACAAGATAATTGACTATATGTACAAGCTTGGCTATATAGACCCTGTTCGGGTATGAGATAAGATACGGTCGGGTATTACCCAAGAGGTCCGGAATGCGTGGGCACTCAAGGAGCCCCATCCAACCGACTTCAATGACTACCTTGACCTTCTTCAGAAAGTTGGACACAGGCTGGAAGACAACACCCGGTTCAGCAACAGTGTTGTCCACCTGGTCCAACGGTCACAGCCAATGGATCAGAAGGACGTTAGGTCATCGACTTCCAGAAGGTTCAAAAAGAACGATAAAGGTTCCGGCAGACAGAACCAGAGATCTGGCAACCTACTAACTTCAACCCTGGGAAACGGGCAAAGCCGGCAACTTCTGAGTATGCAATAGCGCATAAGGAAATCCTGTCAACTTTGACCGAACGTTGGAGAAAGCACAACCAGTGCACCAAGTATGGACAATAGGGTCACTTCTGGACAAAGTGTACTGGAGCATCCCCAGTCATTAGTTCGTCCAAACAGGCTCGTGGGTTGAAACGGACAGCCCCGGTAAGCGAGCCCTCGGGTACGGACAAGTGGCTGAAGCACAACGAAGCGCCACCTCTGGCATCCTCGTCAAAGATACTTGAAGTCTGACAGGCATCACCTCAAATTAAGGAGGTTGATACTGACGGCTCAGAATAGGTAGGAACCCATTCTACTTAAGGTATAACCTTACTAACCCGTATCCATAGACCCATGAGGGATGGATGTAAGGAACCTGGGAAGTGGCTTCGGGGATGAATAAGTACCCCCCTACTGTATGAACAAGCCTGGTACTGACTGCACCCAAGGGGTGTGGGCAGGTAGATGTTGTGGGCGGTGCACAGAAGAAGGGGCTATCTTTCCTTTGTTGGGTTTCCGGTTATTTCCTTTGTTCTCCTTATATGTATTTCTTTCAGGATTTCCTTAGCTGGATGGGCAAGTCATAGGACGTTATTTTGGTTGAGGCTAGGTGAGGTCGCAGTGAAGGAGATGCTAGACATTGGGGAAGCAAGAATACTTCACTTGGAACTGGTCCGACAGTGGAGCTCTACCCATCTTGTAACGTGTTCGGGCCAGGCCCTAGTCACGTGGCGGTACGATAGGAGCAGATGGCTTCATGATCAACACGAAGCGAGCGCTGCTTGCTAAAGGAGGCTTCGAACGGGGTGTAATAGGAGATCAAAAGTAACCGTTCAACCAAGTATATTGTAAGAATACTGTCTGTCGAAGTCTGCTGTTTCCATCATGGGAATCAGCGGTCTTTAAATACAGCATATCGCTTATCTCCAGTATGAGCGATATTGCAAAACAAGGTGTGTATCAACCGATAGCGCACGAAACGATTCACGGTTCAACCGATACTGTGAAACCAAACATAAAACAAGGTGTGCATCAAACGATAGCACATGAAACAATACAAGTATCAAATGATACTGTGAAACCAAACATAAAACACTGTGTGTATCAAATGATAGCACATGAAACAATACAAGTATCAAACGATACTGTGAAACCAAACATAAAACAATATGTGTATCAACCAATAGCACATGAAACAATACAAGTATCAAACGATACTGTGAAACAAAACATAAAACAAGGCGTGTATCAACCAATAGCACACTAAACAATTCACGTATCGAATGATACCGTGAAACTAAACATAAAACAACCTAGTACCCGTACCGGTTATACTCCTAAAGTAAAATAACAATTTCACCAAATAAACAACCTAATGAAATCCTAATAGCCGGTAATTCCGCTATTCTCCTGAAAGTCCACTTAGGACCTATCCTCATTGTCGTCGCTATCCTGTAACAATGTCATGTCGTCCTGCAAGATCCATTCCGCACCTTCCAGCCATCTTTCCAAATACTCGCGACATGGCGCTCCGCGCACAAAGCAACCTGACTCCCAGTAGTGTGGCAGGTCCACGAAGTTCCGTACTATCCGGTCCTCCCATTCCTCCGTCTCGACATCGATTCGTCCACAATCTTCACAGTGATCGATATAAAATATCTTCCAGGATGCGTCTTCTGGAATGATTTCTCGGTAAAGCAGGTACCCCAAAATGAGGTCTCGTCCCTTTATGCTGACTTCTGCGTAGGTTGACATTTTGTTTCTTTTCGCGCAAGGATAAGTTTGTAATAGGGTAAAGATTTGTAAGAGGGTAAGATTTGGAGGTTCAGTAGTGTGGTCTGTTTTCTTCAGCGGTTTAGAGGGATGGTGGGTGGTATTTATGTTTCGGTGATGACCTTGCTTAGGTGTTGGCCTTGCTTAGGTGTCGGCCTCGCTTAGGTCCGCAGAGGAAGGAGGGTACTGCTTAATTTCGGTTTCTTCCGTCTCCCTGCAACCATCATATTTTTCTGTGCTCAGGTAGCATCCGCTACCAAAACGGAAAGCATCTCACACTGTTACTCCCCACATTCGTCCCGTTGATTCTGTTGTTATTTCTATGCATTTGTCGCAGATGTGTATGAATAGTCGGTGTGTAAGGTATCGTCTAGGGATAATATCACGGTTCACCAACAGTCCCATTAGCTGATAGCGCAGTCTCCAAGGTACTTGCTCATAGTTTGACATCATAAGGCTGTTGGATGGAGTGTTTTTTCCTTTCGCTACTGCGAGTACTCCGCCTCAGCCAGCCAGGCTAGGTATGCCGCTTCATCTTCCATTACCCGATTTTTATCTTCGCTGCTTTCGAAACCGCTCTCAAAATGGGCTGACCAAAATCCATCCTATATCCCTTGGTCCGTGTCCGGGCGCAGGTGTTGGATTTCTGGCAGTGTTGCGCTCCATGCCACCATTACATGGTTTGTCGTACGGGGTAATTCGTCCTCCGGCTTGTTGTCTTCCCACCATTGGTTAACTGCTTCCAGCGCATTTTCTAATCCCTCAAGGGGTTCCCAGCTATTCTCTGTTTCCGGGTACCCCACCCATTTCACCAGGAATTGGTCATGGTCATATCGTCTTCTGTGGTCTCGTATGGTTTCCACTTCCCATTCTGGTTTCTCGTTTACCTCAATTGGGGGTGGTTTTGCATGGCTCCTTCCAGGGAAGGACATATCACAGTTAGGGAGATATCTTTTCACGGTGGATGCATGGAATATCGCTACTCGGTTTCTGTACATTCTCCCATCCATTTCTACCATGTAATTTTGTATATGCTCATCGTATCCGATTATCTTGAATGGTACATGCCAGCGCGGTTGCAATTTCTTACTACGTCCCGACTCCATTGCGAATAAACTTCCGTATACCAGTAACGGATTACCCTTTCCTAGGAGTGTATGGTATCTGCATCATTTTGCTGCTGTTCTCGTGCTTCTGAATCGTGCCAATTTAATCGCATTGAAAGCTGTGTTCCGTATTGCTTGGTGTCTGTTTAACAATTCGTCGGCAGCCGGTACTGCGGAATTCTTGAAATTCGCTAGGGGTAGTAGTGGGTAATTCTTTGCAAAAATGGCCTTATATGGTGACATACCGAGAGTTTCTGACCATCCCGCATTCAGGTATGCTGCTGTCTCTAGTATTGCATCAAACCAATTGTTTTGTCTGGCGTTGACTAGGTTTCGGAGAGCTGTCTTCAATTCTCGAATTTTTCTTTCGACCTGTCCATTCGTTTCATGATGGCCTGGTGCCGCCTTGATATGCTCAATGCCTAACAATCGACACTGTTGTCTCCACACATGTGACTCCAATCTTGGGTCCGCATCGCCTACTAGGGACGTTGGGTAGCCATGGGGTATAAATATTTTGTTGCGTAGAAGTTCCCAGGTTGTTATTGCTGTTACTTGCTTTGTTGTGGGTATAAGCCACGTGAATCCTGAAAACCTATCCATCGCAACTAGAATCGTGTCGTATCCCCATGAATTCTGGAAGGGTCCCACAAAGTCAATGGCTATTGATTCAAAGATTTCCGACGGCAGAGTAATTGTTTGAGCCTTTCCTTCTGGCAATTTTGTAGGCTCCTTATTCACCTGGCATGTGTGGCACTGGGTCACATATGCTCTAAAGTCCTTCCGCATTTCAGGCCAAAATAGATACTCCGTTGCGTACCGTAAGTTTCGTTCAATACTGTAGTGGCCTTGGTTGTGGATTTCACTAATGAGATATTCTCTCAACGTCGTATTTCCGTATGCGGGGCCTTTCGGGACATACAGGCAGTCTTCCCCGTATCTGGTTTTTGCGTATAGCATTCCGTTTGCAACCTTGTAAGAGGGCAAGTCTCCTGTGGAGTCCATATTCTCATTTACCTTCTTCCAAATTGGTTCCTTTCGGTATGCTGCTATCATGTGTGCTCGGAACGTTGCGATCATTTCATTGACTGTTTGTAAGCTGTGGTGTTCGTCTTCTATCTCGCTTCCTCAGGTTGTCTCAGGTAGGTCTTCGTCCTCGTTGTCTTCCAAGACATTGTATAGCCTGCGCCGGTATTCTGTTATCGTCGGGGGCATTATTGAGACTATTATCTCATTGGTAAGGCTTTCTAGCCATTCCACTCGTCTAATCGGTGAAGGGCTATCAGGTCCTGGTATTCGGAAAGCCGTTATTGTTTCGGCCGCAAGGTTCTCTATTGGTTCTGGCTCTGGCATCTGGAATGCCGGGGCTTCCGGGTTTAGCAGTGCCGGAATTGCATAAGACCTGGGGGTCAGCTGGGCAAGGGTGGACGGCCCTTCTCTCACACTAATTGGTCTTCCGCCGGTCATTTGTTGCCATTCCCAGTCATTAATTGAGGGGGACTCCGGAGGGCTTGGGTCGATTTCTGTACTTGGGGGGCTTGGTCCTTCACCAAGCGGGTAAGGGGTCGACCCTCCCCATCGTCTGGGGTGGTTGTTCGTGAATTTGATCTCGGTTTAATGATATGGGCAATGGTCCATATAACAGTGTGAGTAGTCTAATGTGCTATGTTGGAGTTCTTCCGGTGGCGTACTTCGCAGAGTACACTGGTTACCGCAATCGTTTACTGCAGTGATTGCGCGCGGGCTTGCGGGAGGTACAGGGGCCTTGTTGGGGTACTCAGTATAGGAGAAAGGACGGGAAGTAGGGGAGAACTCATGCGTGGGCTCCATTGTGTTTGATTCTTGCTCGTAGACCATGTCATCCGGGATGTCATCCGATTCTTTTGTATAATCGTGGACATAGAGTAGATTCAAGTCTGATTCTCCATCGTAAATCCGGGAAAGGGCATCAGCTAAATAGTTCGTGCTTCCTGGTGCATAGACTATTTTCGCGTCGTGTTTTCCCAAGGTACTTAGTGATCTCACCTGTCTCCTCCTAGGGTTCTTGGCCACTCGCAGGTGTGTTAAGGGTTGGTAGTCTGTGACTATTGTGAAGGAATTTCCCATTAGTACATTGTGGAACTGATTAAGTGCTTCCACTATTGCTAAGGCCTCTTTATCGGTGGTCCCATAGTTCATCTGCGCGTTGGTGGACTTTCTGCTGTGTAACGCGGCTGGTCATGCCGTCTCATAAGTGGGTCCCTGTCCCACCCATGCTCCAACTCCTAAATCTGAGGCGTCTGTAACCAACCAAATTGGTTCCTTGCTCTGTATGTCTATTGGTCGCATGACATAGTGATCGATAATTCACATTTGGACCATATCAAATGCGGTCTGGTGGGTCGTTATCCATACGAATTCGGCGTTTCCCGTTAAGTTGGTTAGCGGTGCCGTCAATGTAGCATGGTGTGGGAGAAACTGGGCCACATAATTCACTATTCCTAGGAATCGTAACAATTCCTTCTTGTTTTTCGGTGTTTCCCATTCTGCAAGGGTTGATATTTTCTGGGGGGAGGCATGGATTCCCTTGTTGTCCACTATGTGTTCTAATACTTTCAGTTTGTCCACAAAAAGTACTGACTTCCTTTTGCTCGCGTTAAATTTTGCTTTTCTGAGTCGCTCACATACTTTGCGTATGTGTTGTTCGTGTTCCTCTGATGTGTCTGAAAATATGAGAATATCATCAATGTATACTCATACAAAATGATGTAAATATTCACTTAGGAGGTTCTCCATTATCCGCATAAATGTTGCTGGTGCATTCATGTCTCCTTGTAGGATTACTTTGCTCACAAATCCTCCGAATGGGGTTTTGAATGAGTTGAACTTAACACTGTCCTTGTCCACTCATGTTTGGAAATATGCGTCGCTTAGGTCGATCTTGCTCCTGAATTTCGCTCGTCCTATTCAGTTAAGGATCTGCTGTTGGTTTGGAATCGATGGACTATCCACGATCGTGTTATCGTTCCTTACTTTCAGGTCCACCAGGAGGTGGATCCTTCCCTCTGATTTGAGTTGTACAAACATAGGTGCCGTTCCGGGAACCTCCTGTCGTACAATTACTCCACTTCGTAATTTCTCATTTACCCCGTGCATGAGTTTTTCCTTGTATGTAACCGGTACGGGTTACTAGGATTTTATGTCTGGTTTCACAGTATCGTTTTGATACTTATAGTGTTTTGTGTGCTATCGCTTGATACACACATTGTTTTATGTTTGGTTTCACAGTATCGTTTGATACTTGTAGTGTTTTGTGTGCCATCGGTTGATACACACCTTGTTTTATGTTTGGGTTTACAGTATCGTTTCGTGTGCTATCGGTTGATACACACAATGTTTTGCGATATCACTCATACTGGGAATAAGCGATATGCTGTATTTAAAGACCGCTGATTCCCATGATGGAAACAGCAGACTTCGACAGACAGTATTCTTAAATATGCTTGGTTGAACAGTTACTTCTTTGATCTCCTATTACACCCCGTTCGAAGACTCCTTTAGCAAGCAGCGCTCACTTCGTGTTGATCAAGAGGCTATCTGCTCCTATCGTACCGCTACGTGACTAGGGCCTGGCCCAAACACGTTACATTTTTTTAACCTCAGCAAGTGGTTAAGAAACCTGCAGGGACCTGGTCTGATCAACCTACGAAAAGTCCAATAAGTGAAGCTAGCATCAGGGAGCGGCAGAACCACGAGAAGTTCGGCTCTGCCAAATGACACGATTGAGTCATTAGAGACTCGAAGTGGGAACCAGGTCCCATGAGAAGGCCTTGCCAAGAAAAGGCAACCTAAGAAACGGATAGGGCCAAAGAGCGAATTTTTGATTGATGAAGCAGAACGACGACTAGCGCGAGACTTGGCCAAGCAGACTTTTAGCGAGTCGACTGACGAATTAGTAAAGGCAGCAACCACCCATCCTGGGCAATTTCCCACCACCCCCAGTAAAGGAAAGGGACCAGCGCAACCACCAAAGAAAGACAGCATACCTATCGAGACACCCAAGAGGGAAGAAAGTGAAGAAGAAGGATCAGATCACTCGGTAGTGAAGCAGCCACCAGACGATAACCCTAGCGAAGATCCAGAAAGCTCTTCAAACAACAACTCGAGTAACGAAGAATCCTGTAACCGGTATGGGTTACTAGGTTGTTTTATGTTTGGTTTCACGTATCGATTGATACTTGTATTGTTTCGTGTGCTATCGGTTGATACACACATTGTTTTATGTTTGGTTTCACAGTATCGTTTGATACTTGTATTGTTTCGTGTGCTATCGGTTGATACACACATTGTTTTGCAATATCGCTCATACTGGAAATAAGCGATAGGCTGTATTTAAAGACCGCTGATTCCCGCGATGGAAACAGCAGACTTCGACAGATAGTATTCTTAAATATACTTGGTTGAACGGTTACTTCTTTGATCTCCTATTACACCCCGTTCGAAGCCTCCTTTAGCAAGCAGCGCTCGCTTCGTGTTGATCACGAAGCCATCTGCTCCTATCGTACCGCTACGTGACTAGGGCCTAGCCCGAACACGTTACATTTTTTTAACCTCAGCAAGTGGTTAAGAAACCTGCAGGGACCTGGTCTGATCAACCTACGAAAAGTCCAATAAGCAAAGCTAGCATCGGGGAGCGGCAGAACCACGAGAAGTTCGGCTCCGCCGAAACGACACGATTGAGTCATTAGAGACTCGGAGTGGGAAGCAGGTCCCACGAGAAGGCCTTACCAAGAAAAGGCAACCTAAGAAACGGATAGGGCCAAAGAGCGATTTTGCGATCGACGAAGCGGAACGACAACTTGCGCGAGACTTGGCCAAGCAGACCTTCAGTGAGTCAACTGACGAATTAGTGAAGGCAGCAACCACCCTTCCTGGGCTATTTCCCACCAGCCCCAGTAAAGGAAAGGGACCGGCGCAACCACCGAAGAAAGACAGCATACCTATCGGGAGACCTAAGAAGGAAGAGGACGAAGAAGAAGGATCAGATCACTCGGTAGCAAGGCAGCCACCGGACGATAACCCAAGCGAAGATCCAGATAGCTCCTCAGACAACAGCTCGGATAACGAAGAATCTGAACACGATATGTCTGAAGGTGAATCCGCCGGGCGAACAGGACCTAAAGTCAAACTCCCACTGCCACCGACGTTCTCGGGCGAAAAGGACGACCTAAAACCTGAAGTATTTGACCGGTGGGTCATAACCACTTCGCAATACCTTACCCTACATGGAGTGGACAAAACCACGGAGGGAAGCGGAGCGTACTTTGGAAGTTTCTGTACCGGAAAGGCAGAGGAGGCATACCACCAAGCGATGAACCACTATCAGAGTGGGGAAAAAATCCGAGGAACAACCCTGATAAAGTACTTAAGAGAGAGATTCCAATCCTCACGGAACACGGAGGAACTATACAAAAGGTTCAAGGATATCCAGCAAGTACGAAATGGCAAAACAGAAAGAATAACGCTGGTCGCGACGGATCTCTTAATGTATCATGGACGATTGCCTACCGGAACAGTGTCTCAGTATACGCTGAAACAAAGATTGTATGAAGCAATGCATCCCAGACTACGTCAGGAGGTAGAACCCATGGAGGAGGATGATGATTCCTTTGACAAGATAGTAAAGCGGGCCGAACGGAAGGATGCTATCCTGTATGAAACAGGAGTTTACCGAACCCATGTGCCACAGCAAAAGCATAGCAAAGGATCATCATCGCGGGAAGCATCATCGCGGGACAATACGAAGAAGGATAAACCATACCGCAAGGACAAGAAAGACAAGAAACAGAAACGACGCGAGGAAGGCACGTGTTACGAATGCGGAAAAAAGGGGCACTACGCAAAGGATTGCTATTCGAAAAAAGGAAAAGGAAAGGCCGCTAAGCGAGAGACAAGCACGAATCACATGGAAGCAACTGAATACGACGAAGTGGAAATTAACTCGGTTGAAATGGAAAGCCTACGAACACAACCGACGCTGGCAATCAAACCCCGTGACGCTCTGGAAGGAACAATTCACATAGAAGGCCACCCAGCAAAGGTACTATTTGACACGGGAACGATCGGCTGCGACATAATTAGCGCCACCTTTATCTCCACCCATGGAATCCCAACGGAACCACTGCCCCAACCAACAACAGTCAACATGGCTATGAAAGGATCCCGCTCCTCAAGCCACAAAAAATGTGGACTGACCGTAGGAATCGGAAAAAAGAAATGGACCAATCAGCAGATGTTGGTAGGGAACTTGGCGAAATACGATGCCCTGATTGGAATGCCCTTCCTGAAAAGACATAATGCTCTGATCAGGTGTGGGGACACAGCAGTGGAATTCCCAGATGACAGGTTACGAGTGCTATGCAAACCAACAAGCGGGGAAATCCGAGCCGCTGTGTCAGACGCCACCTCAAAAACATTGATGGAAGAATACAGGGATGTATTCCCGGACAAGGTCCCTGAAACGCTACCCCCAGTGCGTAAGATTAACCACCACATTCGACTAAAGGATCCAACCGACCTACGAAACCAACCAACATACTCGATCCCAGAAGCCTACAAGGAAAAACTCATGAACTGGATAAACGAGAAATTACGAAGTGGAGTAATTGTACGACAGGAAGTTCCCGGAGCGGCACCGATGTTTGTACAACCCAAATCAGACGGAAGGATCCGCCCCCTAGTGGATTTGAAAGTAAGGAATGATAACACGGTCATGGATAGTCCTTCAATTCCAAACCAACAGCAGATCCTTAACAGGATAGGGCGAGCAAAATTCAGGAGTAAGATCGACCTAAGCGATGCATACTTCCAAACACGCGTGGAGAAGGACAGTGTTAAGTTCAATTCATTCAAAACACCATTCGGAGGCTTTGTGAGCAAAGTCATGCTCCAAGGAGACATGAATGCACCAGCAACATTTATGCGAATAATGGAAGATCTCCTAAGCGAATATTTACATCATTTTGTATGGGTATACATTGATGATATCCTCATATTTTCAGACACATCAGAAGAACACGAGAAACACATACGCCAAGTATGTGAGCGACTCAGGAAGGCAAAATTCTTTGCGAGCAAAAAGAAATCAGTACTATTTGCAGATAAGCTGGAAGTATTAGGACACATAGTGGACAACGAGGGAATCCATGCTTCCCCTCAGAAAATATCGTCCATTGCAGAATGGGAAACGCCAAAAAACAAGAAGGAATTGCAACGATTCCTAGGAATAGTAAACTATGTGGCCCAATTCCTTCCACACCACGCTACATTGACGGCACCACTAACCGACTTAACGGGAAACGCCGAATTCGTATGGACAACAACCCACCAGACCGCATTCAACATGGTCCGGAAACGGATACTCGACCACCAAGTCATGCGACCAATAGATATACGAGAGAAGGAACCAATTTGGCTAGTTACGGACGCCTCAGATTTAGGAGTTGGAGCATGGGTGGGACAAGGACCCACTTATGAGACGGCACGACCAGCCGCGCTACACAGCAGAAAATTCACCAACGCTCAGATGAATTATGGGACCACCGATAAAGAGGCCTTAGCGATAGTGGAAGCGCTTAATCGGTTCCACAATGTACTGATGGGAAATCCCTTCACGATAGTTACAGACCACCAACCCTTAACACACCTGCGAACGGCCAAAAACCCTAGCAGGAAGCAGGTGAGATGGCTAAGTGCCTTGGGAAAATACGACGCAAAGATAGTCTACGCACCAGGAAGCACGAACTATTTAGCTGACGCCCTTTCCCGAATTTACGAGGGAGAACCAGACTTGAATCCACTCTATGTCCACGATCATACGAAAGAATTGGATGACATCTCGGATAACACGGTCTATGAGCAAGAATCAAACACAATGGAGCCCACGCAGGAGGTCTCCCCTACTTCCCCTCCTTTCTCCTATACGGAGTACCCCAATGAGACCCCTGTACCCCCCGAAAGCCCCTGCTCAATTACTGCAGGAAACGATTGGGGTGACCAGTGTACTCTGCGAAGTACGCCACCCGAAGAACTCCAACACAGCGCCCGGCACTACTCACACTGTTACGTGGATCATTGCCCATATCATCAAACTGAGATCAAGTTTACGAACAACCATCCTAGACGACGGGGAAGGTCGACCCCTTACCCACCTAGTGAAGGACTGAGCCCCCCAAGTACAGAAATCGACCCGTGCCCTCCAGAGTCTCCTGAAATCAATGACTGGGAATGGCAACAAACTACCGGCAAAAGACCAATGAGTGCAGGAGAAGGGCCGTCCACCCTTGCCCAGCCAACTCCCAGGTCATATGCAATTCCAGCACTGCTAAACCCGGAGGCCCCAGCATTCCAGATGACGGAGCCAGAACCAATAGAAACCCTTACGACTGAGACAATAGCGGCATTTCGAATGCCAGGACCTGACAGCCCAACACCGATTAGACGTGCAGAACGGCTAGAAAGTCTTGCCAATGAAACAATAGTCTCAGTAATGCCCCCGACCATGACAGAATACCGGTGCAGGCTTTACGACGTCTTAGAAGACAATGGGAAGGATGACCTACCTGAGACAACCAGAGGAAGCGAGATAGAAGACGAACGCGACACCTTACAGACAGTCAATGAAATGATCGGAACATTCCGAGCACGCATGGTAGCAGCACACCGGAAGAACCAATTTGGAAGACGGTAAATGAGAATATGGACTCCACAGGAGACTTGTCTTCTTACAAGGTTGCAAACGGAATACTATACGCAAAAACCAGATACGGGGAAGACTGCCTGTATATCCCGAAAGGCCCCACATACGGAAACACGACATTGAGAGAATATGTTATTAGCGAAATTGACAACAAGGGTCACCACAGTGTTGAACGAAACTTACAGTACGCAACGGAGTACCTATTTTGGCCTGAAATGCGGAAAGACTTTAGAGCGTATGTAGCCCAGTGCCACACATGCCAGGTAAATAAGGAGCCTACAAAATTGCCAGAGGGAAAGGCTCAAACAATTGCCCTACCATCAGAGATCTTCGAATCAATAGCGATTGATTTTGCAGGACCCTTCAACAACTCATGGGGATACGATACGATTCTAGTTGCGATGGATAGGTTTTCAGGATTCGTGTGGCTTATACCGACAACAAAGCAAGTAACAGCAATAGCAACCTGGGAACTGCTACGCAACAAGGTTTTACACCCCATGGCTACCCAACGTCTCTGGTAAGCGATGGGGACCCAAGGTTTGAGTCACATGTGTGGAGACAACAATGTCGATCGTTAGGCATTGAACATATCAAGTCGGCACCAGGCCATCATGAAACAAATAGATAGGTCAAAAGAAAAATTCGCGAATTAAAAACGGCTCTCCGAAACCTAGTCAACGCCAGAAAAAACAATTGGTTTGATGCCATACCAGAAACAGCAGCATACCTGGATGCGGGATGGTCAGAGACTCTCGGTATGTCACCATATAAAGCGATTTTCGGAAAGAATTGCCCACTATTGCCCCTAGCAAACTTCAAGAACTCCGCAGTACCGGCTGTTGACGAATTACTAAACAGGCACCAAGCAATCCTGAACGTGGCATTCAATGCGATTAAAGTGGCACAATTTAGAGGCACGAGCATGGCAGCGAAACAACGCAGACTTCATACACCGATAGGGAAGGGCAATTTATTACCGGTATACGGAAGTTTATTCACAACAGAATCAGGACATAGCAAGAAATTGCAACCGTGCTGGCATGGACCATTCAAGATAATCGGATACGATGAGCATACCCAAAACTACACGGTAGAAATGGATGGCAGAATGTACTGAAACCGAGAAGCGACATTTCATGCTTCCACCGTGAAAAAATACCCCGCGAACGATGATGTCTCCTTCCCTGCCCGGAGCCACGCAAAACCACCCCCAATCGTGGTAAACGAGAAACCGGAATGGGAAGTGGACACCATACGAGACCACAGAAGACGATATGACCACGACCAGTCCCTAGTTAAGTGGGTGGGGTACCCAGAAACAGAAAATAGCTAGGAACCCCCTTGAGGGACTGGAAAACGCAATGAAAGCGGTTAATTAATGGTGGGAAGACAACAAACTGGAGGACAAGCTACCCCCTACGATAAACCATGTGACAGTGGCGTTGAGCCCAACCCTATCAGAAATCCAACACCTGCGCCCAGACACAGACCAAGGGATACAGGACGGATTCTGGTCAGCACACTTCGAAAGCGATTTCGAAAGTAGCGAGGATGAGAATCGGGTAATGGAAGATGAAGCAGCATACCTAGCCCGGCTGGCCGAGGTGGAGTACTGGCAATAGTGAAAGGAAAAAACACTCCATCCAACAGCCTTACGATGTCAAACTATGAGCAAGTACCTTGGAGACTGCGCCATCAGCTTATGGGACTGTTGGTGAACCGTGATATTATCCCTAGACAACACCTTACCCACCGACTATTCATACACATCTGCAACAAATGCTTAGAAATAACAACAGAATCGACGGGACGAATGTGGGGAGAATCAGTGTCAGATATTTTTCGCTTCGGTAGCGGGTGCTACCTGAGCACAGAAAAATGTGATGGTTGCATGGAGACGGAAGAAACCGAAATTAAGCACCAAACCCCTTCCTATGAAGACCTAAGCGAGGCCAACACCTAAGCGAGGTCACCACCGAACATAAATACCACCCACCAGCCCCTAAACCATCGAAGAAAACAAACCACCCTACCTGCCCTTGAAACCTTTAACCCTTACAAAAGTCTTCACATTACAAAATTACCCTTACGCAAGAAAGAAAAACCAAAATGTCGACCTACGCAGAAGTCAGCATCAGGGGACGAGAACTCATTTTGGGGTACCTACTTTACCGCGAAATCATTCCAGAATACGCATACTGGAAGATTTTCTACATCGATCACTGCGCGGATTGCGGACGGATCGATGTCGAGACGGAGGAATGGCAGGACCGGATAGTCCGGAACTTGGTGGACCTGCCACACTACTGGGAGTCTGGTTGCTTTGTGCGCGAAGCGCCATGCGGGGAGTGCTTGGAGAAATGGTTGGAAGGTGCGGAGTACTTGTTGCAGGACGATTTGAGATTGCTGCACGATAGCGATGACGATGAGGATGGATCCTACCCGGAGAATAGCGGGACTGCCGGCCGATAGGAACGCATTGGGATTTCCTTAGATTGTTTTGTTTTGGTGAAATTGTTATTTTATTTTGGGAGTGTAACCGGTACGGGTTACTAGGGTTTTATGTTTGGTTTCACAGTATCGTTTGATACTTGTATTGTTTCGTGTGCTATCGGTTGATACACACATTGTTTTATGTTTGGGTTTACAGTATCGCTTGATACTTGTATCGTTTCGTGTGCTATTAGTTGATACACACAATGTTTTGCAATATCGCTCATACTAGGAATAAGCGATATGCTGTATTTAAAGACCGCTAATTCCCGCAATGGAAACAGCAGACTTCAACAGACAGTATTCTTAAATATACTTCGCTGAACGGTTACTTCTTCGATCTCCTATTACACCCTGTTCGAAGCCTCCTTTAGCAAGCAGCGCTCGCTTCGTGTTGATCACGAGGCCATCTGATCCTATCGTACCGCTACGTGACTAGGGCCTGGCCTGAACACGTTACATTGTAGGCTTCTGGGATAGAGTATGTTGGTTGGTTTCATAGGTTGGTTGGATCTTTTAGCCGAATGTGGTGGCTAATCTTACGCACAGGGGGTAGCGTTTCAGGGACCTTTTCTGGGAATACATCCTTGTATTCTTCCAACAATGTTGTTGTGTTTGTATCTGACACAGCGGCTCAGAATTCCCCGCTTGTTGGTTTGCATAGCACACGTAGTTTGTTGTCGGGAAATTCCACTACTGTATCCCCACACCTGATAAGAGCATTATGTCTTTTCAGCAATGGCATTCCAATCAGGGCATCGTACTTTGCCAAGTTCTCTACCAACATCTCCTGATTTGTCATTTCTTTTTCCCGATTCCTACTGTCAGTCCATATTTCTTGTGGCTTGAAGAGCGGGATCCTTTCATTGCCATATTGACTGTTGTTGGTTGGGGTAGAGGTTCTGTAGGGATGCCATGCGTAGATATAAAGATGGCGCTAATTATGTCACAGCCGCTTGTTCCCGTATCAAATAGTACCTTTGCTGGGTGGCCTTCTATGTGAATTGTTACTTCCAGAGCATCACAGAGCCTGATTGCCAACGTTGGTTGCGTTCAGAGGCTTTCCATTTCCACTGAGTTCATTTCCACGTCGTCATATTCAGTTGCTTCCATGTGGTTTGTGCTAGCCTCTCGTTTAGCCGCCTTTCCCTTTCCTTTTTTGGAATAGCAGTCCTTTACATAGTGCCCCTTTTTTCCGCATTTGAAACACGTTCCTTCCTCGCGTCGTTTCTGTTTCTTGTCCTTCTTGTCCTTTACATCCTTGCGGCATGGTTTATCCTTCTTCGTATTATCCTGCAATGATGATTCTTTGCTATTCCTTTGCTGTGGCACGTAGGTTCACTAAACTCCTGTTTCATACAGGATAGCGTCCTTCCGTTCTGCCCACTTGACTATCTTGTCAAAGGAGTCCCCATCCTCCTCCATGTGTTCTACCTCCTGGTGTAGTCTGGGATGCATTGCTTTATACAATCTTTCTTGCAGCGTATACTGAGACACTGTCCCGGTAGGCAATCGTCCATGATACATCAAGTGATCTGTCCCGACCAGGGTTATTCTTTCTGTTTTGCCATTTCGTACTTGCTGGATATTCTTGAACCTTTTGTATAGTTCTTCCATGTTTCGTGAGGATTGGAATCTCTCTCTCAAGTACTTTATCAGGGTCGTTCCTCGAATTTTTTCCCCGCTCTCATAGTGCTTCATTGCTTGGTGGTATGCTTCCTCTGCCTTTCCGGTGCAAAAGCTTCCGAAGTACGCTCCGCTTCCTTCCTTGGTTTTGTCCACTCCATGTAGGGCATAGTATTGAGAAGTTGTTATAACCCACTGGTCAAATACTGCAGGTTTTAAGTCATTCTTTTCGTCCGAGAATGAGGGTGGCAGTGGAAGTTTGATTTTTGGTCCTGTTCGCCCGGCCCCTGGGCCAGGGAGTGGGGCAGATTCACCTTCGGACATATCGTGTTCGGACTCTTCGTTACTTGAGCTGTTGTCTGAGGAGCTTTCTGAAGAGTCGCTGTGGTTTTCGTCTAGTGGCTGCCCTACTACCCTGTGATATGATGCTTCTTCGTTGTCTTCTTCCTTCTTAGCTGTCCCGACAGGTATGCTATCTTTCTTCGGTGGTTGCGCTGGTGCCTTTCCTTTGCTGGGGCTGGGGGGAAATAGCCCACGAAGGCTAGTTGCTGCCTTTGCTAAGTCGTCAGCCGATTCGCTAATGGTCTGCTTGGCCAAGTCTCCCGCTAGCTATCTTTCTGCTTCGTCAATCGCGAATTCGCTCTTTGGCCCTTTCGGTTTCTTGGGTTGCCTGTTCTGGGTAAGGCCTTCTCGTGGGACCTGCTTCCCACTTCGAGTCTCCCGTAACTCAATGGTGTCGTGTTGGTGGAGCCGAACCTTTCGTAGTTCCACCGCTCCCCGATGCTAGCTTCGCTATTGGACCTTTCGTAGGTTGATCAGACCAGGTCCCTGCAGGTTTCTTAACCACTTGCTGAGGTTAAAAAAATGTAACGTGTTCGGGCCAGGCCTTAGTCACGTGGCAGTACGATAGGAGCAGATGGCTTCATGATCAACACGAAGTGAGCGCTGCTTGCTAAAGGAGGCTTCGAACGGGGTATAATAGGAGATCAAAAGTAACTGTTCAACCAAGTATATTCTACGAATACTGTCTGTCAAAGTCTGCTGTTTCCATCACGGGAATCAGCGGTCTTTCAATACAGCATACCGCTTATCTCCAGTATGAGCGATATTGCAAAACAATGTGTATATCAACCGATAGCATACAAAACGATTCACATATCAACCAATACTGTGAAACCAAACATAAAACAATGTGTACATCAAACGATAGCACATGAAACAATACAAGTATCAAACGATACTGTGAAACCAAACATAAAACAATGTATGTATCAAACGATAGCACATGAAACAATACAAGTATCAAACAAAACTGTAAAACCAAACATAAAACAATGTGTATATCAACAGATAGCACACGAAACAATTCACGTATCAAACGATACCGTGAAACTAAACATAAAACAACCTAGTACCTGTACCAGTTACACATCTCGGGAAAATTGTTACATTTAGTACAAGTGGGATTGGTTCAGGCCGGACTTGACCAAAATAAATAGTGTAATTTCCAAGTTTACCGGAGGAGGGTTTAGTACCCGAAACTATGCTGGCGTGATAGTAAACACCCTGGCTATTGATAAACTGAACCCCAATCCTGTGAAGTTTACCAACCCGTTGCGGCTGCTCTTGCGTCGAAAGGCAAGAGATCCAAATCATTAAGCCAAGATGACTAAGTCCCTGAGACAAGCGAAGAGGCAGAAGGGTGACAACTTGCCTCATCATACCAAGTCTATCTACCTGCGGGTAAAGTTAGACAGGAAGATTGGAGCTAGACAGGTAAGCGCTTAAGCGCTCCTGCTACTCGATAGTAGAGCTACAGGGCCGGTGCTGAGTAGCTGATGGGTTAAGCAAACCCAGGCACCTTGTGTACGGCGAAAGGTACATGTGCCAATAAGCGACGCAAGCAGTAATCACATTCCTGGGTCAGGTCTGCACTATACTAAGTCATTGGAGATGAAGATAGGTGACCACCATAATGAGATACACTTTGAAGTCGCGGAGATGCCCAACACCAAGGTGGATGGGTATCTACCTATATCTTGGTTGAAGAACCATAACCCTGACATAGATTGGAAGACAGGATCACTAACCTGGCACTCAGATTTCTGTAGGGCTAACTGCTTAGGAGAGTAGGGGCGGTTAGGGTTCATGACCGATGAAGAGTTACTAGCCGAGGACCCTAGTAATGTGTACCTATTGGGAATTGTACAATTCTCCGATGAGGAAGGTGCCGACATTGCGGTTAAGCTACTTCCTGAGTATAAGGACTGTGGGGATATCTTCAGTCAAGAATGGATTGTGGTACTGCCGGAGTACTCAAAGTATGACCATACAATCGAGTTGCAACTGGGGACTCAACCCCCATTTGGGCCTATTTATCTCTTATCAGAAAAGGAGCTTAAGGCACTCCGGAAATATCTCAATGAAATGCTGCGAACAGGAAAGCTACGGCGATCCAGTTTCTCAGCAGCAGCCCCTATCCTCTTCGTACCAAAACCAGATGGTATGCTAAGATTGGTAATAGATTACTGAGGACTGAACAAAATAATGGTTGAGAGTAAGTACCCTCTACTGGTGATGAACGAACTGCGAGATAGGTTACAAAAAGCCATTGTGTTCACTAAGTTGGACTTAAAGAATGGCTACTACCTTCTGAGGATAGCAGAAGGCGAGGAATGGATGACAGCCTTCCAGTACAGATATGGACTGTATGAATACACGGTCATGCTATTGGGGTTGTGTAACACCCCGGCAACTTTCCAG
This sequence comes from Tuber magnatum, assembly GCA_003182015.1. Lineage (NCBI taxonomy): Eukaryota > Fungi > Ascomycota > Pezizomycetes > Pezizales > Tuberaceae > Tuber > Tuber magnatum. The sequence continues at coordinate 1,746,820 of PYWC01000017.1, read as the reverse complement.
AGGATGATAAAGCAGGTCTTCCGGGACCTCATAGATGAAGGGGTACTTGCAGATATGGATGAGATCCTGATCTACTCCGAAACTGTGGAACGGCATGTTGCAATGGTGAGACGTGTGATGGACAAATTGCGGAAAGCCAGACTATGCATAAGCATGACAAAGTCCAGTTTCCACAAATGGGAGGTTGAATTCCTCGGATACAGTATCTCCAATATGGGGATCTCTATGTTGTCGGCGAAGGTGCAAACAATCAGGGATTAGGCACCTCCCCCATGCGTCATCGACGTTCAAAGCTTTATGGGCTTTGCCAACTTCTATCGTTGGTTCATAGAAGGTTTCAGCAAGATAGCGAAACCTCTGACAGACTTGACAAAGAAGGATCTCCGGTGGGAATGGACACCGCCATGTGAGCAGGCCTTCAACTATTTGAAGGAGGCGTTCACGTCCAAACCTATCCTAGTACATTTTGACCCTGAACGGCCAACCTGGCTGGAAACCGACACTAGTGACTTTGCATTAGGAGCCGTTCTGTCCCAGTTCTGTGAAGATGAGAGATGGAATCCAGTGGTCTACTATAGTCAGAAGTTTCACGCAGCGGAGATTAATTATAATGTCTATGACAAGAAAATGACTGCCATCGTGGCAGCATTCAAGGAATGGGATCATCTGCTACACTCGGTAATGGACCAGTTGGTGATCTATACAGATTATAAGAATTTGGAGTACTTTAATAGTACCAAGGTCCTCAACCATAGGCAACACCACTGAGTTGAGTTCCTGCAACTATTTAACTTCAAGGTAGTTTACCAGGAAGGACGGTTGAATGAAAAGGCAGATGCTTTGTCGCGACGTAGGGACTACCGCCCTGAAGAGGGGAATGATCTTCTGCCACAGTCGTTTTTTCGCCCTAGACAGTGGGTTGGGAGTCAGGAAGGGGATATCTTGCAACTATAGGTATTGCAGGTGTGCCAAGGATTTGGGCTCTAGTCTTCCTTTTTGGCTCAGCTGTGGGTAGCAATAAAGGAAGACCAGGAATACTTGAGAATCCTGAAGGCAACAGCTGCCAGTGACAAGGAGGTCGACCGGCACTTCACGACGGAAAAGGGCTTACTCGTGTACAAGAACAGATGGTATGTTCCCCAGGGTCAGAATCTGAGGCAGACAATCATGGAGGCTGAACATGACTCCTGAGTCATGGGACACTTCAGGACTTACAAGACCATTGGCAGGGTGAGGGTTAACTTCTATTGGGCTAAGATGGACGAGCACATCACCGACTATGTGCAGACATGTGATGCATGCCAAAGAAATAAATCCATTAGGCACAAGAAGTTTGGTCTGCTGGAACCTATTGATGTTCCTATGCGACCATGGACAGGGATTTCAATGGACTTCATTGTAGCACTGCCAGAGTCCGAAGGGTATACCAAGATCAGGGTCATAGTGGACAGATTCTCGAAAATAGCACATTTCATACCTCTGACCACTGAGGTACCTATCAAGGAGCTTGCCTTGATATTCCTGAAGGAAGTTTGGCGCCTTCATGGACTCCCAGAGTCAATCATCTCCGATTAAGATAGCCGATTCACATCGAAGTTCTGGATGAGTCTGATGTATTTATTGCAAGTGAAACTAAACGTTTTGACTGCATTCCACCCCAAGACTGATGGGCAAACTGAAAGGGTTAATCAGATACTGGAGCAGTACTTGCATAGCTACTGCTCCTACCAACGGGATGATTGGGTTTCGCTACTACCGCTCGCGGAGTATGCAGACATCACCTCATCAGAATCCACCAGGTTGTCATAGTTTGAGAACAATCATGGGTTCAACCCACAGACAAACTGGTCGTGTGTGGTGTCTGATAAGCAAGGAATACACACTAGCAGTGAGCTCCTGGTTAAGGAATAGGAAGCAACTTCGCAAGAAATTCGAGAAACGATTCAACAGGCACAAGGAAGGCAACGAAAATGGCACGACCAGAAAAGGCTGCCCTCACCAGACTATGTTACCTTAGAGGATGTGGCCACTGGGCGGGCAAAGAAAGTGGACTGTGTGATGTTAAACTGCAAGAACATCTGCATGAAATGTCCAATAGAGAAGCTGGACTGCCACATGTTTGGCCCTTTTGTGGTCCAACGTTGGGTGGGTACCCGAGCATATGAACTCCAGCTGCCCACCAGATGGAGCATCCACCTGGTTTTCAATGTCACGTTGCTCGAACCATATCGCGAGGATCCGGGATCAGGTAGGGTCAAAGAGGTCCCCATCCCGGAACTGGTGCACAATGAGCCAAGTTACATTATCGAAGCTGTTGTGGACAGTCCATGGTACGGTGGACCAAAGGCAAAGTTTCCGTCATGCTTTCTCCAGTACCTGGTTTCATAGGAAGGCTGCGTAGCTGAGGAGAATTCATGGGAGCCCTATGAGATGCTAGAAGGGACAGGCTTATAGGCCATTCGGGATTTCCACCAGAGATATCCGTCCAAGCCTCAGAACCATAGTGTCTTAAGGGAATCGAGTCAGGGAAATAAAAGATGACGTTAATTGTCTGGGACGGACTATAGAGAAGAGAGGAGTGATGTAACGACCCTGCATACATGAGCTATAGCAGTCGGAACCTTCCCGCATACAGGTAGCGAGGAGGTGAACTGGTAGGAACCGACAGGCAAGTAAGTACTTGACCTACGGAGACCTGATAGCCTGGGCTCCGAGATGAACAGAGCAGCTGGCCAGGTACTTAGATACCTGGGTACACCCAGGAAGTGGTGTCAGCGTACTTAGGGACCTCAGAAGGGGCAGTTTGTAACGTGTTCGGGCGAGGCCCTAGTCACGTAGCGGTACGATAGGAGTAGATGGCTTCGTGATCAACATGAAGCAAGCGCTGCTTGCTAAAGGAGGCTTCGACCGGGGTGTAATAGGAGATCAAAGAAGTAACCGTTCAACCAAGTATATTAAGAATACTGTCTGTCGAAGTCTGCTGTTTCCATCGTGG
>PYWC01000017.1:1667135-1716572 GCA_003182015.1 Tuber magnatum | reverse complement strand
TTTTTTTGTCATAGAGATCTCTTCGCTTCCAATACAAACAGTTCACATGGGGACCCTGGCAGCCATAGAACATCGTCGCAACAACATATTGCACCCATATTTTTCGTCGTGGGGATAGTGTATCACGGGCTCTCTCCACAGGTGGATATGATTCAGGGATTGCGAGAAGACCACGCGAGTGATATCTTATGACGACAGGGTATCGGTCTCAATAGAGCGGTTGGGCTCTGGTTGGTGCTGGGCAGCATCATGTGCAATATCCCTCTTTCGAACTGCCAAATCCCGTGGAGAGGGTCCAAAAAGTTATGATTGGAAAGGAAGTGTGTTCCAATCACTCCCTCCAAAGGCTCGTATGGTGCCAACCCTCTATTGGCAACTATTCAGACCCGACTTTTTGAAGAAGTAGAAAGCAGAAAATCTCCTAAGCAAACAATGGTGGAGGGGTGACTCTGTGGTAAAGGGCCATTTCCATAGACCAATTCAGCCATTTTCGCCCCAATGAGTACATAGCATTCGGGCTCTAAAAGAGTACAGCTGCTTGCTTCCAAACTAGAGGGAAAAAAGTTTCCTTTTCTTTTTCTCCTGCTACACCCGGGTGGGGTCCAGAGTCGGATTCTACCACCTCGCATAGCAGTACTGATTTACCCTACCTCCCTCTCTCTTGAGGAAGGCTAAGCTCTTCAGTCTCCCAGTTCCCATAGGGCAAGAGAGCTCTTTAGCTCTCCTGCCCTACGTGATGGATTATTCAATAACAACTCATGCTAATGAGAGGAATTGAACTCCTGGGCTCCCGCTAATTGCGCAGGGGTTAATTGGTTCTTGACATATTAACCACTGCGCCAGCTGGGTATTTCACATAACATCACTACAAGAGCCAATACTTATCCTGATAGATTGATTCGGCTTTTATTTTCACCAGATTCTGTGTCCAAAATTTAATAATATCACTATACGATTAAACATTTACGGCATTCTCGGAGCAGATACACACTCATGATAAGCAAAAGCACAAGTACCAACCATCGATACCGGACGATAAAGCCCCTTTATTGTACATGGAATATTCGCGGCCGGAATATCAGTGACGAAAAAGGCCAGGTCCGACAATGCGCAAGACAAGAATTGGGGAGGGGGGGGATCACGCATTGCGGGTGAGGGACCGGGGGCCGTCGGGGACCCATACGCTGGTAGGCATATTTATTGGCGGGAGAATACTATCAGCAATGCTCACAACTCGCGATAATTCCGTCCGGAACATTGCGTCCGGCTGTAAAGAAGCGGGGCGTCAAAAATTGGGACAAAAGTATCCCGGGTATGAATGGTAGAAGTGGCCGGCGGGGCTTTCTAGATGGGATATGCAGGTCCCCTAAAGGCATAGAAACTCCTCTCGAGATGCAATACCGCCACATATAGGCACCCTGTTGACGCAGGTTGCGGTTGCCTGGACGGCAATATCCAACAGTAATCTACCGGTACTCCAGTACACCTCTGGAGCGTCATGACCAACTCTTACCAACTAGCCTGTGAGCAGACAAAATATGGAGAGACTTTAGGGGTCATGAATCTACCATCCGCCGTAGCTCCGTCACCCGAGCTTATCCCTTCTCGAGCGTGGATATAAAAAGACCACAGTAGGCAGCTTGGGCAAACTCGCCATACTGCCTGGTTGTGTATAGAGTCCAAAGGAAGTCTAAAACTCCAACAAAGGCCGTGAGGATCGTGAGATAGGATGTTATAACCCTCATGCAAGTAGCGAACAATAATATAGAAGAAAGCTTTGATACGGCACTGTCTTTGTCTTTGGATACATTACTCAACTCCAACCGGCAGGAGGTCACACAATACCAACATCCATACCATTTGTCCCGCCGAGCTACCCCACCTTAGCAGCCACCAACCACCAATCAATCAGTTCACTCAAGAGCTCCCCAACATCACCTCACCACCGTCCGCTTTTGTCGGAGGAACTCATTTTACCCCCCTCTTATAGAAACCGAGAGACCGAACCCTCTCACAAACAGAGTTTGGGCCCAATTGTTGCACTGAATGGGGTAATCCGGGGTCTGGAAAACGTAGTGAATCGAGAACGTCGATTTCGATCTTTAGATAAGTGTGGATGGCTTACAACTCAAGGGATGACATGATGCATATGGCCAATGTTGGAATGGTAAACAGAGCCGCCGGTGTCGGTACGATACATTACTTGAGAGCCAGTCCTACGACTTGTATGATAGTTGAAAATTTTTTGCAGGACAAGCAATGAGAAGGACCCGAACAATGCGAACCACATCATATCACTCACTCGCATCAGACTTTTTCTATCCAGAACTGATGAAAGTGTCTTCTGCTAGTTAGCTTATGGAATACCCAAGAGGATACTATCGTAGTGCTGCTTGCTTACTCGCTTGCACAGAATAACATGAAACACCGGACTTCCCTACAGCACCATCGAGCGCCCCCCGGGAACCCAAGAACCCACAAATATACCAACTGTACCCCCGCATCGAGCTCACCACAGAAGCGCCGACACCAATTCAAATGGGAAGCCTAAACCGCATCTACAGTAGCATAGTGCGAAAAGAAAAGGGAGCTAATGCACCAGTCACGAGAGAGACTACGGCCAATTCGCACAGCGCTCCAACGTACGGGTACTCGCAGAGCGCGGTTTTTGAGATTCCTAGGGAAGCGGGGGGGCAACATGTTCGCAAGTGGCAGCCCGGCCCCTATGTATGATACTGCATCCTTTCGAGTGATCGCCCATGATTTTGTGGTTTGGGGAGTGTTCAGGATGTGTGTATGTCGACGTAAATCGAGCAAAACACTAGCGTATGTGCCAACGACCTTTGCGCACACGTGACCACACTCGCGCCATATGCCGTCTTCAATACTGTTTATGACTGTTGAAGGGGGGGGGGGGGGGCAAAGATCCTAGTGCGGATCCGGAGTGTACAGTACAGTACACCCATACTCTCGCTCAACAATCATGCCCAAGAGAAATAACCAGTTCACGAGGCGGAACAGCCAAGTTGAGATGTGCCCGCTCGGATAACCACGCGGTGGAGAAGAGGCCATGAGGAAAGTGCGTCGGGGATGGTGGGGAAATAGCTGGTTAATCGGATAGCAATTGCGAATGAATGAGAGAATAAGTCAGCTACATTCTGGGAATATATAAAATGGTAGGAAGTTGGCCGGCATCCACGCTGCTGTCAATGGTTTTAGACCTATTGGAATGCTTTTCGATCCCCCTTCATGTCTTCCAGGATTGATTGGGCAGGCAGAAGATGTTTCAGGATACTCGCCGGTACCTGAAGATATCTGGCCCGTGGGCTTCTGGGGGTATCTGCTACGACAAGATACTTACTGTGGTAACCGCACGGCATATGCAGAAAGACTGCCGGAGCTGGCGGATGTCCGTAAAGCCCGTAGGCTTTGGAAGAGCCGGGCCTACAATGCCCGGGTCAGCCTTACTTTAACCTTACCTGACCGGACCGTATAGCTGTAGGCCATCCGCAGGACGGCCTGACCCTATGTGAACACCGATTAGGGGAGGGTAAGTTAGAAAGGACCGCATGTTTATCTGCTTGGTTTAATCTCTAAGTTAGGGGGTAAGAATGGCGTACGGCGGTTAGTGGCTGTAATACAGGTACTCTATGGCCCCACGAGTAGTCAACAAAGTCCCCATCAGCGACAATACTAAGCATCGATTGTTGATATGGCGGTACCCAATCTTGCTAGTGTCTGTGGTATAATTTGCTGTTTACAACCCTTCTGAGATCAAGTCCCCATACCCGACTACCCCCTGCCACGTACCACAAACGAACAGAATTGCTTGGGGAATGTTGAAGGGAAATTGCTTGCTTAGTCTACGAGGAAACCGGGCGATGGCTGATCGCCAAGTAGTAGCCGGACAAAAGCACTTCAGGCGCACCCATCACAGGTACAGAATACTTGGAGAATACTGACACAAGAAGTCTCATCACAACGCCGTTGGAATTTAGTAACATCAAAGAAAAGTTGGGAGACATGAAACCATGCTAAACAAAGACTAGCCCGATGCCGCCCTGCCCCAGCTCCCAGCTCCACCAATACCGTATTTAAGAAAATGGAGAAGAGAAAAGTAAAGTAAAGGTTGAAAAAGTTACGATTGCATACAAAGTTACTTTTTTTTTTTTCCATTGTCTGTTACGAAGAGAGAAAAAAAAAGGGGGAACGAAGCAAGTCATGGCTCCTGAGGGGAAAAACATGGAACCTGGATCAGAGCTTCCATTTTTCAAGTTTTTTTTTTTCTTTCAATTTTCGCCCCTAAGACATGACCCAGCCCCAAAGCTAATCCGAAGACCCCTCGCATCGTTGCAGGCAAGTGGAAAAGAAGAAAATGTTCGGTTTCAAAGGAGGCGGTTTAACGACTACAGGAAAATTCAGCGTCAGCAAGCCTCGTCGATATCCAAAGGTTGAGAGCGCGGTACTGACTCCTCGGCCCATTCGTTTTCGCGTCTAATTTGTTCCTCTTCATCCGGTGTAAAATCGTTCTGGATATTGAAGGTTTTACGAATCTCCTCGGGAGATTTTCCTTTAATCATATTCGCAACCGTTTTACAACCAACGTCAAGAAGGGGCTTGATATCGAGATAATTTGCGGCCTAATACAAGAATCCAACCATATGGTTAGTGCCAGGATCTGTCTTTAGGCATTACCCGTGTGGTAAAGAAGGAGGGGGGGGCTTACAAGAATTATTTCGAACAACATCTCCTGATCAACTTGCATGAACTTTTGATCCCATTCGTCGATATCGGAAGACTTCTTGCGGCTATCGGAATCATCGTCGGCTTGGGCGGGGGGGTCGCCCTTGTGATGCTCGCACCACTCGATAACCTTCTTCAAAACGTTTTCGTTGACCTGAGGGTAACGTGTTAATGGGGGAATTGCATAATAATAATAATAACGGCCGTAGGGCCCGTTGCAGGTATTGCTTACGTTAGGGATGGGTATAGCCTCGGTGACCTCACCAACGTCCTCAAGCATATTCTTGATCAAAATCGAACGCTCAGCCACGGATTTCTCTGTAAAAAAAAAAAAAAAAGGAGCGAATAACGATTGTTAGCATGGCACATCCGCATCTCCGGCATCACTAGGATGAGGTAAAACCTCTAGCCGAGCAAAAGTCGAGTTTGACAAGCTATCGGAAGCTGTGGACAACAGGAGTGGGGCTGACGACAAACATACCCACGGTAATGGTAGCCTGATCGGAACTAAGGAGCTTGATTTCGGACATCTCGATAATTTAGTGTATCGGATTCGTTGTTCGAAGAAGGTGTATCGTTGTGTTGTGGAGTGGAGGAGCGGTTGATGGGGAGAAGTTCAAGTTGATGATGAGAAGGTGGGGGGGTTTAAGAAGAAATTCGGAGGAAACGCTGGAAAGAGAGGGAAGAGAGGAGAGAGAAGGAGGCAACCGGGCGGTTGGCGAGGCTTGGTATGGGGCTAAGTACATGCGGAGTGCCAAGATAATGATGATTCCTCCGGGAACCACCAATACTATGGGACCGATTCCATGAATGGTAACCCCAGGTCTCACATGGTTACTCGGGTGGTACAAGTACCGGTACAGTCCGAGTATTTCAAATTTTCAAACCTTTGGGAGGGAATACCAGGGCCGCAAGAAGGGTCCCTGTGTGCGGCGGGTTCCTGTAAGCCAAGCCCGAGAAATGACCATTGAAGCGCATACGGTTCGGGTGCCATGTTACGCTACTTGTACAACATTGTCCCGGCACCTCTTTATTGTATGGTCCTGGGCACGAGTTATCGTATTCGAGAAATAGGGCATGAATCAGTGATACGCTATCTTCCCCCCACCCCCGATTTCTTCGGTCGGCAGAAAAAAGAAGGTAGTCGGGCCGGCAAGACTATATCGGGGCTTGGGACCATGATAGACCATACTATATACTGTACCTATATACCGCTGCCGGTATTGGCCGTTCGCATGGAAGCCACTCCGTGGCGGGAAGGGCTACCCGTATGATACTCACTTCGTCTCTATCGCTTCCAGCACCATAGCCATCCGTGGTTAAATTGTCGGCGACCTTTGCTGCTGCGAGTTATTACGCATGAATCTGGGATCGATAGCATAATTTTAAATCCCCAAAAGTTCCGTAATGGCCTCCTCTACTGGGGTATGACCCGACCCGCAACGTTCAAGTACGAGAACTCATAATTCAGTACCCAGCAACGGCCCCGCCCTGGCGCCGTACACGGTACCGGTGTCGGGGGATTCCCGATCCCATGGTGGGGTGCCGGACAACAAAAACCGACCCTCTTGTTCACCACTCTTTTTCTGGGTAATACATATATACATACATGTCTTAGCATAAGTTCGTATGGATGTTCAATTCCCCCAAAGTGCTTCTAGCCGCTCTCGGTTGATACTCGCTTTATCAGAGGACCGGGTTTGCAAGATTGGGGAGGAGCGGATCCTAGGTATCATAGTTTTGTCCAGAGGTTTTCAGGGCCCGTCAGTTGTTATTATGGTATCATACTCAGTTAGGCTTGGTTGTGGCGAGCGTCGATTTCGGGCACGAAGCACCCTACCGTACCTATCACGTCTTGTCAACGGAATGCGCCACCGTGGTCAGTTCACCCGAGAGTGGTGTACTGAGGGGGAGCAAAAATCAAAGTTCCACAGGGCACGATATGCATTATCGAACTGCTGATCTTGGTCTTGCCAATAATACCCATGATACTATGATAGAATACTGTTGTACGTAAAGTGCTTGTGGCTTGCGTGATATTGCAGGGTGCCATACGGCCCAGAAACTCTCTGATCACCAGCAACCTGATTGGTATCATAACTCTTCTTGCTCATGGTTTGTTGGCCGGGTAACCATTGGCACTCGGGAGATCCTCTTAGCCCACTCTTCTTTCCAGCGGTTTTGCATGGTAGTCTACCGTGTACTAGTATATACTGTACCCTACTCGAGTAGGGGTAATATGCGAGTAGGGGTCAATCCATAGATTTTCTTGCACGGCGCAGGAAGCGAATTGTGAGTATATCTCATGATGACTATGATACCCAACCAGAGCGTATGGGGAGAGGGGGCGATGGCTCACACATAGATGCACACACACACACACACATCCCATAGGACAGAGGGCTGAGGGAGAGCGGTATCATGATAATATGATACCGGTATGGTTTTGTTGGTGAACACTGGGCAGGGGGGGAATAGTGGTAGGGCGCACCACCACCTCTCTTTATCCACCCATACCCTATCGGTACTATGCCCTGGCCACCTTCTGCCATAAGGCAAAGGGAATTAAAATACATGTATAGGATATAGGAGAGGGGAAGGCGAACAAGTAAAAGAGCTTGGAGTCATCTGAAAAGAGAGAAGAAGAAAAACGGGCCTCAACCCTACGGCTCCTGAGAGCCAAACTCGCTCCCCTTAAACCTTTCTTCCTTTCCCTAGAATTATAACACCTTCGCTTCTCGGCGACCCTCGTTAGAACTCCTCTCCTGTCACCTCTTCCCCTTCTGTTCTGTTTATCCGCATCACGCCTAACCATGTGGAGACGCGTCTACCTCGTTCTTCTCGCCGTGAGGGTCTATTTCGCTCTATCGCCTTCTTACATACATCCCGACGAGCATTTCCAGGGGCCAGAAGTCATCGCCGGTATGCTGTTACGCCCCCTCCTCCTCCTCCCCTTCCTCCTCCTGATAACTTACAGCCCTACATCCCCCGCCATCTCCACCTTCTGGTTGTGTCTAACGTTTTGCCCTTGGATGGCACAGGCGACATCTTCGACTGGCGAATTACAAAGACTTGGGAGTTCACTTCACCCGCTCCGATACGCAGCGTTTTCCCACTATGGGTCGTTTACGGAGTTCCCATGCACCTATTGCGCTGGATTGCCCCTGGGTCGGAGCCGCCCAGTCCCTGGCTTGTTTTCAACGCCCTGAGGATTCTATTCTTCCTGATATCATTTGTTCTTGGTAAGTTTGCCTTTCCTACTTTGCGCGGGGTCGCTCGTTTGGCGGGGTCTGTGCGAGGCGTCACCGGGAACGTAGGTTGCGCTGACACCACAAGAGAGGACTGGGCGCTTCAAGAACTCGTAGCTTCACCGAGACTCAGACGGACGAGTCTCCTGCTGCTAGCTAGCAGTTTCGTGACCTGGACCTATCAAACCCATACATTCTCCAATGCCGTGGAGACCATCGGTGTCGCTTGGGCGCTAGTGCTGATACAAAGGATTAAAACCTCGAAAGTGGGTTTGGCTTGTGCGAAGCTATCTCCAGCAAAGTCATTGGGCTAACCATTTCAACGATCAGGAAGCGGCATGGCTATCAAGCGGGCTGTTTGGCCTGACTGTGGTTTTCGGCTTCTTCAACAGGATCACTTTTCCGGCGTTCATTCTTCTCCCGGCTTTCCAATTGTTTCCCCACTTCCTTCGCCAGTAATTGCCACTCCCCTATCGGGACCGAGATAGCTGCTAACCGTGTCCCGGCAGTCCCACCTGTATAATCCCCCTCACGTTTATTACCCTTCTCACCGCGGGCGCGGCGATATACTACGATACGGTTTTCTATTCTGCCGACACGCCCACCATCTCACTTACGTCGCATACCTCCCTCTTTAACACTGCGCCGGTAATCACTCCCATCAACAACCTCCTCTACAATGCGTCCCCGGAGAACCTCTCCAACCATGGTCTTCATCCCAGATGGGCCCATTTCCTGGTCAACCTCCCCCAGCTCCTCGGCCCGGCCATCCTCTGCCTCGTCACAATTCGCCGCGCCTCTCTCCCTGTTCTCTCGGCCATCTCAGGCATCTCCCTCCTGAGCATATTTCCCCACCAAGAAGCCCGTTTCCTTATCCCGGCGGTCCCACTCCTACTCTGCTCCATCTCCCTCCCGCGCAATAAAATCCTCAACAGACTCTGGATAACCTCCTGGATAATCTTCAACGTCCTTCTGGGAACCCTCTTCGGCGTCCTCCACCAGGGGGGAGTGATCCCCACCCAAATTTATCTCGGGAGCCTCCCATCAACCCCAACGCCCACCACCGCCGTCTGGTGGAAAACGTACTCACCACCAACTTGGCTGCTTGGGGCAAGAGACGATAGTCTGATAACTGTGGACCTAATGGGTTCCCCCCTCGACAAACTAATAGAAACGGTGAAGCCACTAGCAGACTGCTCTCGGAAGAACTACTTGGTAGCCCCTATATCTGCCACTGCATTGGACCAATTTGTTTCTATCAATTCGCCATCGCAGCCATTCACCTTGGAAAAGAAGTGGGAACACAAGAACCATATCAACCTCGACGACCTGGATTTTGTCGACGAGGGAGTATTGCCCACGATACAGCGAGTCGTAGGAAGACGTGGTCTTGCAGTATGGGGGATCGGGAAGATTGGGTGCTAGTTGGGCTCGCTTTGCTGCGCATACACGATATATTATCATAATATTTCCGTTTTTCTGGACTGGTTTTGGAGCATTTGGTTAGGTGGAAAAGGGAGGATAGGTTACATCGGCACGGTACAATAGGCACCTCTGGGTGGGGCTTTATCGGGTTCTTGTGGGTGTTCTACATCTTATTTTTATTCTATTCTAAGGGATTGGCTAGCTATTAGTTGCTGTTTTTTGTTCTTTCTTTTGTATTTTTACTTGCATTTTTTTTTTTTCTTCTTTCCCCCTCCGATTTGTAAAAGGATAGAGAGGGAAATCATAAGGAATGGATGGGATGAAACGATACAGGATGGTACGTACGGTCTGGGGGGGGGGGGATTTCATTGGGACGTTGGGAGTCTAGGGCTTGTCGATCTGTTACGGTATACCATATCAATATAGCGGTAATTTTTCATCATTGAACTCTTTTAGTCTTGCGCGCTTGTGGGGGTTGTCTGACATAGCTCGCCTGCAGCGTAGCTCAACCGTGTACAGTACCATAGTTTGAACGTACAATTTAAAGACCAGACTCGTATATCCCACCAATAAATTAACACGGTGAAGGATATCCGACGCTGTGCTATACAGAGCGTGCTATCGCGCAGTATCATAATTCACGATAAAGACTAACACTACCGGTACCCTCACCCAAACCATGATACCAGCGCCTCCAATCGCACCACACCCCATCCACGCACCCTGTGATAGTTTCCATTCACTATTCAATCATTCACTCATCCATTCGCCACCAGGAGCAGCGAGTCCAAGAATCATCAGCTAGCAGCACAGTACCGGGCATGCCGGGCGGGATAGTCGAGTTTCCTCCGGGGTATGATATCGGATTTCCTGCTTGGAAGAGCAAGATTTTCACAACGGGCTTTGGGGCGAGGGGGAAGGAAAAAAAAAAAATTTGTATGATATATCTCGCCAGTAGCGCTAATAAACAAATGGAGTCGCGAGCTCCGTGCGATAACACACTTTAACCCGCCTTAACCTACTTGCCCTGTTAAGGCTGCGATAACCTTTCGACATCAACTAATCATAGTCTATCACTCGATTTGCATAACCCACCATGGCGGACCTCGGGTACACCAGCAGTACTTCCTCCTCTTCTTCACCCTTCTCAAACTAGCGTTCGCGCTCGAGCTCCCCCTCACATACTCAAGCATCGAAATTTCCCAATTTAAGTCAATCAAGTGGGAAGCAAAAGGATGAGAGGAATAGTGGTGACTGTTGTGGTCTTTGTGGAGATATAGCAATGATGAGATAACAATACATACACACAGAAATAACAAACACCCTTAACAATGACTAGGACAAAGAAATGATAAAAAGAGAAAGAGAACGAAAAGCAATGCACCTCCCAAAGATAAGGACCGGAAAAAGGAGAAAAAGGACGAACAGAGGAGAAAAAAAAACATTTGCAGAAAGTCAAAAAAGTGCGCTTTTTTCCCTTTTCTTTTTGGAGAAGGATGATAAGTGTTGGAATCTGGAAGGTGGCAAAAGCAACGTAGGATGGGAGATACAAAAGCAATTACGCCCATAAAAGATAGGCAATACACATGGCCCCCCCTGACATAACGAACGAATTACGCATTGTTCCCAGCAGTGGCAGCAGCAGCACCTCTTATCCGCTTCCTCTCAGCAAGCCTCTTTTCCGCAGCGGCTTTCCGTATAGGGTCCATTGCCAAGGAGTTCACCCTTCTAACCCCACCACCCGCCGCTCCCGCCCCGCTACTCACACGTCTTCCAACGACTTTACCAACCCCTGCGACTTTCCTGGCAGAGCTAGAGCTTGGAGGAGTTAGGGCTATGTTAACTATGGAAGCTCGAGGGCTGGCCTTTTGCTTGCGCTGCTGTTGAAAATTGGTGTACTCGTTGCTATCCGCAACAGGGGTGTCTGGGGGTAGGTCTGGAAGGAGGAGGGAGAATTCGGCATCAAGATTGAGGAGCTTGTTGTTTGTTTGTTTTGGGGTTTCTGCCATGGAGGAAGTTGGGGGGTTTGGCGATGAGTTGTTAAATTTCACGGGACTCCGGCTTCGGGGGGTGGATGGCACGGGGGGCGGTGAGGTAGTTGGCCGATTTCGGCGGTCAAAGCTGCGATCTACTGCGCTATCATCGCTTGCACTTTCCGGCTCTTTGCTCTCTCGGCTTGATGTGGTGGGGAGAGTTGTAACGTTGATCTTTGCAGCGCCGTTCAATTGAAGTCTTAGTTTCTCGATTTCCTTCTTGGCATCTCGAAGTTGATCGTCCACACCAGATTTTTGTGTCTTCAAGGAATAATTTTCTTCCTTGACTCTGCGTAGCTCCTGCACTGTGGTTCTCTGCTTCGTCTGCCATTCTCTGATGTCATCTCCAACTGTTCCTGATGACGAGCCCCCAGATTTCCTAAGTTCATCTAGCTCCGCCTTCGTCCGCTCCAACTCTCTTTCAAGTCTTCCGGTATACTCCCTAAGGTCCCCGATTTCCTTGCCGAGTTTCTCCTTCTCCCACTCAGCGGCTGCAGTCTTCCCTTTGGCTTCTGCCATCTCAGCCCTCCACTTCCGTTCAGACTCTCTCTTCTCCTTTGCCTCATTCAGGGACTTCTCCCGAAGCTCGGCCCTCAAGTCCTTTCTTGCCTTTTCCAAGCTTTCAACCTGTGCTCTGAGCCGGCTTTCTGTGTTGGATCGTATCCTGTTCATACTTTTGTCTCCTTCCTCCTCGATTGACCTCATCCTATCCAGCTCTCTCTGAAGTCTATCCTTTTCCGTCGTTACATCCAAATAACCCCTTTCCAAGCCATCAACTCTCTCCCTCAAATTCTTAGCCTCTAGTCGGACCAGTCCATACTCCTTGGCTTCCAGTTTGGCACCTTTTAGCTTCTTTTTTAAATCTGCCACAGCTTCTTCGAGGTCTTGATCGTCATTTCCATTAAACATGCTCATCGAAAGTTCCGTGATTTTGCTTTCCCTCTGATCTAACATCTCTTCAAATGCCTGTAATCTTTCCTTCTGCTTCTCAACGACACCCTCCATTCGTTCCCGCTCCTGCTTACTTGCAACTAGCTCTGCATCCCGCTCCCTAATGATATGAATAGCCTGTTCAAGGGCATGATCGTTATAGGAAGAAGAGGAAGAAAGTGTATTAGTATAGCCAGTCGCTGTTGATGGAGCCCCAGAGGTGCTGGCGGATAGCCGCTTCAGCTCAATCTTCAGTCTTTTGTTCTTCTCCGCAAGCTCTCTGGCCCTCTCAGCGAGATTGACACATAGCTCATCCTTCTGTTTCGCATATCCGGTAGCAATTTTGCATCGGGTTTTGAGCCTATCAACCTTGGACAAAGCCAACACTTCAATCTTTTCGGTGCGCTCTTTCCAGTATTTCCCAGAATTGGAACGAGGAGCTTCCATGTCCATGGTAACATCTATCTCCTGAAGCTCTTCCGGAGCATCTTCACCTTCGGATTCATCCAAGAAATCGCCAATACGACTGTCCTCATTAACTTCGTAGTATCCAGCAAGGATAGGAGCAGTTGATTTCTGAGGCTGCTTTCCCTTCTCAACCTTCTCAGTAGGCCCTGGCTGCTCATCATCATCATCGGGGAGGCGTGAGGAACTTGGATCTGACCAAGATGCAGAGCGTTGGTGGTGAGAGGCCGTAGATACCTTAGGAGTCCAGGGACTTGGAAACTTCCCCGGAAACTCATGTGGGAGGCCAGATCTGATGTGGCCATTGCGGTTGGGTGGAGTGGTAGCTGTAGGAACCGAGGGATGGAACGTTACAGCCTTTTTACGAGCCATAGCTGTGCCAGGAGTCATGAGGATTCCTTTAGTTGGTGAGACAGGACGCTTGACGGGAGTACTATTGGCCAAGTTGGGCGGCAGTTCTGAGGTGGCAATAGATGACGGGTCGAATAGATTGGGCTTTTTGCTAATTTTGAACGGAATTGGCTGCACAATAGGGTTACTCGAGGCCTCTAAACCTTCAGTTTTATCTAATGGTTCAGAGATCCGTTTCGAGAGCAAAGGCAAGTCCTTGGAAATAACCTCATCCTTCCTCTCCTCTTTGACCGGGTGCGAATTTGGTTTCGATGTCCTTTTATGGGGCGGTTTCTCATCGAACTTGGGTGGAGCTGGAGTTCCAAATAGGGTCGTTCGAAAGGCTTTAAGGGCAAACATCGCCGGAGGGGTTTGCGGGGGGTTCATGTCATCATAATCTTTGAATGTCAGCAGGTTAATGAAGACATTGGCATTGAAATAGAGTAAAATCACCTTCCTCGTCGGAGGACGATGTGTCCGACCCACTATCAACCTCTCGGTGTGGGGTAGAGGTGTCACTTAGGGGATCTGACTTTTTGGTGGGGACGACTGGCGCGTTTTCTGGCTGGGCCTGGCCGCCTTTCAGCCAGCTCAACATGGTGTCTGGAGAGTTGGGATCGAAGAGTACCGGAAAGGTTTTGGCGAGGCTGGCCAAGTCTATAAGCGTTTGACTTGTGGCCGTTGTTTGTCGTGGTTGCCGATGTCGAGGGTGACGGTAAGCGGGTGGTGGTGTTGCGAGTCGGGTAGAGAACAAAGAAACGAAACGGAAGGGATGCAGAAAAGGCGTTTTTGTTTACGCAGGTTCCTGCCGTCGCTGGGGCAACACTCCGAAGTGTCAGCTGATAAGGCAGAGGCAGCAGCTCCAAATCTGTATATTAACACCAGATATGGTCTAGCTCAACGGGTTTCATAGGCCCTGGAACAGTGGAACTTGCTTTTCTCGGCTTGGCGTGCTCCTAGGGTTTGCCTCTGTCACCCAACGGCTTGTCTCGTCTCGTCCGGAAGCTGGGTGTGGCCCCCCGAATCTGTCCTTTTTCCTCCCGTCTTGTTCCAACCTCAACCCACCCCAAACCTCTTCCCCCCAACCCCTTGGGAACCATCACCAATAGTAAAGACAATCCGCAGTCCATGGCGTCCGGCTCTTTCTGAAGCTCCGGCTTAAAGGCCGTTGTAATCCCCAGCAAAAACACGCCAATCTCCCCGATCTACTTCTTACGGTATTACCAACCCCCTCCTTATTCTCCACCCGCTAAGTTACACGGATACTTCCACTTTCATCACCATCCCCCCCAAACAAACAGGATGCCGGCCACGAATAAAGTATCACGGACTACCCAGAACCACAAACAGTCAAACCCAAACGGTGCCGGCAAGGCTCCCCATCAAAATGGTGGACCTGAACTTCCCCCTACTACTCCAGGGAAGAAACCCAAACGTGGTTCCATAAGTGCTCCCAAACAACCCGCGATGACGCCCGTACCTCCATCCTTGGACTATACCAAAGTTCAAGAAGATGAGATTGAGGTATTGAAGTCCATATTTATGGATGATTATGAAACGGTTGAAACTGTAGGGGCTTGGAATGTGAGCAATATACTTATCTATGTTCTTTAGCTTTGAGTCCCCAAAATGGGGACTTTTTCGAATTCATTAATAATCTCTAATGGATATGACTCTTTTGCGTAGAAATCAAATTTAGCCTTCAAAATACGCCTCAAAGCTCCCTCGGATGAGGAAATATCTTGTGTCCTCCACGTGACCTTTACAGCTACTTATCCAAAAACTGGTGAGAAACTCGCGGTTCGTCGTCATCGTCGATATCCTACTTACCAGTACTGATTTTAGCCCCGGAGCTGCGTCTTGTACCATCCTCTGCCATCCAGCCAACCCAAGGGGAAAAGCTACAATCCCTGCTTTCGCAATCTCTAAGGAAGAACTTGGGGCAGGAAATGATTTTCGATATTACCTCCACGATACAAGATGCTCTGGAAGATATCGTTCAATCAAAGCTAACCGACCAAGACAAACCCAGCCTTGACGAGGAGCGAGCACTAAAGGCAGTGGAAGCTCAACTTCTCGCTAAACGGGAATCAGAGGAAGCTCGTAAACGTGAGGAGAGAATGCAGATGGAAGCCCGGCGGAAGCTGGAGGAGGAGATAGATGAGGAGATTCGCAGAAAAAAGGCGAATGCCAAACAATCCCACGAGAAACGAAGGGCCCCATCAATAGACTATGACGAGGTAGCAACCGATGACTGCATTTTGTTTGATCGGGTCATCAGTATCAAGCGTGGGTACAATGCTGCTCCTGTTATGTTTCGCAAGGTCTCTGGAATGGTTAAGATTGCCACTGGCCCTCTCATGTCTGTGTACACCGTCCATCCCGTCCTTGCTCCCAATCAAGAGAATGGCCTCCCGCTGGTTCTTAAGCAGGCGGATGTCCCTGGTGTCTTGAATACGAAGGGTATGGACGGGAAAAAGAAAGTACAAAACCTGGAGTTGGAATTGGATGGGTTGAGGGGATTGAGGCATAACAATGTTGTGGAGATATACGGTAGTAAGGTTTCCCGCATCGAAGCGTTGTCAAATGGCGGTTACGAGAATTCATCCGGTTCCACGGGGGGTTGGCGAATATCCATACTTATGGAATACTCTAACAAGGGAAGTCTGCACGATTTGCTGGAAACCGTGGGCCAACTTAATGTCGATATGGTTAGAGCATGGACTATCTCTTTGATAGAGGCCTTGGATTACATACACCGAATGGGAACGGTTCATAGGGGAATCCATACCGAAAACGTTCTTTTATTCCGCGATACCTCGGGCGACTCAACCATCCCCAAACTCACGGACATGGGCTATACTCAAGCGTTAAGGGAGATCATAGCCAACGAGAGTGAGCATCCTGAAACCTCGACTATATCGCCAGCAAATTCCGTTTCTTGGCTTCCTCCAGAAAACACGAACCAGGTAAAGGCCAAACAAAACAATCGCAAGACAGACATTTGGAATCTGGGTATTATGTTTCTTCAAATGTTATTTGGACTTAAGGTTGTGGATAAATATCCTTCTCCGTTCGATCTTATCCATGATATGGATCTTTCGGATTCCTTAAAAGATTTTCTGGAGAGGATATTTAAGTCGGATCCGAAGAAGAGACCTACCCCCTTTGACTTACTTCCTTCTGAGTTTCTGAGAAGCAGTGATCCTATCCTCGTTCCCGATACTCCATCCTCTGAGATCTCGAAGGCGGACTGGCCCGTGTCAATTAAAGCGAGCTCCAATCGCCCTCGCCGAGACTCCGCTACTGTGGGGAATACTAGCAGATATGCCAATGATTTCACAGAACTCGGGCGATTGGGTAAAGGGGGGTTTGGCGAGGTGGTTAAAGCCAGAAACAAGCTCGACGGGAATGCCTATGCGATCAAGAAAATCACAAAAATTGGTCGCTCCAAGCTGAACAACATCCTGCACGAAGTTATGCTGCTGAGCAGGCTGAACCATAAGTATGTGATTAGATACTTTACTGCATGGCTAGAAGAGGAAGACCCCAATATACGGGCACTTTCTGAATCATCCGGTGACGAGGTTAATGATTATGATGACGATGAGGACAGTGATGATAGTGGACCTGCTGTATTCTCTGGAAGTTCTATTGGGGCAGGGGGTGAGGATGAAGGGGATGATTGTGGCATAGGGAATGGAAGTGACGATGGCATTGAGTTCACAAACGGCACTGGTGGTTTGGATTTCATCAGTGGGGGTGGATATTCAGATGTCAGCTTTGGAGATGACAGTGACGAGCTAGACGAATTAGAGGACGAGGAAGTGAATGGGGAAATGGATGAGGAGGGAGAAAAGGAAGGCGTTCTCAGAGCTACGAGAAGCCGCGGTGGGAAGGGCCGGGCGCCCATTGTCAGAAGGAAATCTAGCAGTGGGCAGAGCTCCAGATCTACCTTATACATACAAATGTCACTCGCCGATCGGCTGGTAATTTTTATCCTTTATATCGTCTTTGCCAATTATGCCTGCTGACATAGTAAGACCATAAGAGATAAGGTCCTTAGCGGCTTGCATGCTGATGAGGCCTGGAGATTACTTCGGCAGGTTCTCGAGGGATTAGCGCACATTCATGGACTCGGGATTATCCACCGTGACCTCAAACCCGAGAATATATTTATCGATTTAAACGGGAATCCCCAGATAGGAGATTTCGGGTTGGCCACCAGTGGACAGGTGTCAAACAGGACCGATCAAGCTGGATCAGATGATGTAGATCTCACCACCAATGTCGGAACTGTTCTCTATGTAGCTCCAGAATTGAGGACCACCAAGGGCCACGCCAAATATGATGGAAGGGCAGATGTACGTTTTCCGTATTTCGCTTTCATTTAATATATTTTATTAGTCTAATGAGATGACTTAGATGTACTCTCTTGGGATCATATTCTTCGAGATGTGTTATACTCCTCTTGTCACAGTTATGGAACGTGGGAAAGTTATTGGAAAGCTCAGAGAAAAGAAGGTCAACTTCCCGTCTGATTTTGCAACGGACAAAAATGTAGTCCAGGCCTCTATCATCAAATCGTTGCTCAATCATGATCCGGCTGAGCGGCCATCGAGCACGGATCTATTGAACTCTGGAAAACTACCACTCAAGGTCGAGGACGAAACTATCCGTCAAGCATTACGAACCATCTCGGATCCCGGGACTCCTCATCATCAGCAGGTTATGTCTGCGCTTTTCTCTCAGAGTACTAAGGAGTACAAAGACCACACCTACGATCCTGTGAAAAGCAACCTCTCATGCCACGATGCTATCCTCCAGGGAATGGTCAGAGAACGTCTCGCCGAGATATTCAGGCACCATGGAGCTGTGGAAACCACTAGGCCACTCCTACTTCCCCGAAGCAAGCTTTACAACCGGGGTGTTGCCCAACTATTAGATCAGAGCGGAACAATCGTGCAGTTGCCCTATGATCTAACATTACCCCATGCACGATCATTGGCTAGACAAGAGACCCTTAGCCCAAAAACCTTTACTTTCGGGACAGTATACAGGGAGAACTCAGCAGGCGGTCAACCTCCAAGCCATGGAGAAGTTGATTTCGATATCGTCAGCTATGATAGTTACGATCTTGCGCTCAAGGAGGCTGAAGTGATAAAGGTAATTGACGAAATCCTGGATGCTTTTCCCAGTTTGCGCAACACCCAAATGTGTTTTCACATCAATCATGCGGACCTCCTGGATATAATCATGGCGTTCTGCAGGATCAACCCAGAACATCAACCTGGCGCAAAGGAGACCTTGAGCAAGCTCAACACTGGTCAATGGCTTTGGCCTAGCATTAGAAAAGAACTGATTATCTCTGGGATCTTACCGACTAGTCTTGACGACCTCGCCAAGTTCGACTGGAGGGATGAACAAGAGAAAGCATTCAGCAAACTAAATCTTCTTCTTCGTGGCTCAAACCTAGTTGATAAGGCAAAAACGGTTTTTACTCATATCCGCACTGTGATCGGATACTTAAAGCAATTTGGCATCACAAGGAATATATACGTCAACCCTCTTGGAACCTGGAATGATAAATTTTATCGTGGAGGTGTTGTTTTCCAATGTGTCGTTGATTCTAAGAAAAAGGGCGTCTTTGCCGCGGGTGGTAGGTATGATAGCTTGATACAGAGCCATAGACCAGCTGTCAGAGGTATTGCAGAGGAAACGCATGCAGTAGGATTCAACTTAGGCTGGGAAAAGCTCTTCACTTCCGTGGCTCGTTTCCAAAAGAACTATGCCAAACTGCAACATAAGAAAGGCGAAGATGAGAACTTCGGGCCGTGGGTAACCAGGCGCTGCGATGTTCTTGTAGCCAGCTTTTGCAAAGCGACCCTCAGAACTCACGGAATAACGATCTTGCGGGAATTGTGGGCAAACGGTATTAGCGCAGAGCTGGCAGATGACGCCTCCAGTCCAGAACAGCTGATCAATAGCCACAAAGGGGACGGTATATCCTGGATCGTTATCGTCAAGCAGGGCTCTAATTCTTCCCTAGATGGAGACCGCTGCTTGAAAGTGAAGAGCTTGCTCAGAAAGGAAGATGCCGAACTGGGGACCGCAGACATGGTGCCATATCTGAAGAGTGAGATTGCTGAGAGAGAAAAGAAAGAGAGATCTTCCGCTCTTCCGGGAAGCCCGGGGGTGCTAGTCGGGATGAAATCTCTTACTAGACACCTCAGCTCTGGCAGCGAAATACCTGGACGTCAAGCGGGAGACGACGGCGATGCGGGCGTGAGGATTCTCGCGAGCGATCGAAAAGGTAGGAAAATTAGCAAGGGTAACATTATCACCGCAGGTAAGATCATACTTGCTCCAACAGCTCTTTCTCTAATAATGCTAACTATCTCACAACAGCCCAACGCGCAGCATCCGAGTTTCTCACAGGCTTCCTCCGCGACGCCCCGATTGCCGCGATCGACGTCCGCGATGATATCCTCCATGCGATCAAACATGCAAGCCTTCACGACCAAGAGGCCTGGCGCAAAATCGCCCAGGGCGCCCCTGCCGTCGATAGGAAGTACATCTCCCAAGTCCAGGATCTACTCGCAGACCTTAAAGAAAACTCCCGGGCAAACGGATGCCTCGTGTATAATTACCGTACTGGAGGGACTATTTTTTACCACTTGACTTGAATTGGGCCCAGTTAAAGTTAAGATCATGGTGGACAGAGTGCAAAAGGTGACAGCCGGATCTGTGGTATTTCTTTCTTATGATTTGTTTCAAATTCTCTACTCACTATCTTTTTTTCCCCTCTTTTTCTATTTCCACCTTGTATATCGTAAAGATAATAGGGCGGTATGTGGCATTTTTTTCCCTTTTGCATTGTGGCATCAAACAATAAGTGCTTTGAATACCCCTCTAGCTGTTCCTCTGTCGCCTGGAGTTCGATATGTATCACACCTTTTGCTCTCTGTTATTTTTCAGAGGGTTCTGCTATAAGTTAGGCCGCAAGACACCAGTGAGGATCCAGTGCTACCTGTGCGGTATTGACAATATAGGCGAGTGATATGGTGTGCGTATGGAGGTGTATCATAAGTTCGGCGCTTTCGAACGATATATTACAGCAATCTGTTTGTTCCACGGGCTCATTTGCCACCTGGACGACAACGCAGCAATTTTCTTTTTTCTACCCTTCCATTTCCCTTTCCGCCAGAATCCATTTCATAAGGCCGAACTATCGTACAATACAATTTTTCAGTGCTAGTAGAAAAATCAAGACTGCCGCGCTTGTTATTCAACTGAAAAGTATCCACAAACTAACATGACAAACCTCCTTCGCCTAATACATGCATTTGACCACCCACTAGCTATCATATCTAACTTAGCCCAAGTTCATTTACATCCCACGCTCATAGGAAAATAAAGGGAATAGGAAGAGAGAGAAAAAAAAGCCCAAACTCCGGACCATGACAAATACGATGAGAATTCTGTGTTTTATTAGAAGAAAAAAAGGAGATAGGGCAAGGTAGCCAATCTACTTCTTTCCGGCCCTGGGGGTCGGCACAAACCTCGACCGTGGACTCCCGGACGTACCAGCGTTCGCTCCAAAAATGCCCGAATCACCGCCCCTCCTAGCCTTCAAGTTCCCCAGCAACCTCTGTCCGGCGGGCGTTAGTGCCGTATGAGGGGTGCTCTTGAAAGTGGGGATCTCCCGCCCCTTGCCATTCCCGCGCAAGGGCGTCATTCTAGGTGTTGCGCTCGTCCCGCCTGCGGTCGTAGCAGCAGTAGCAGCAGATAACAAAGGGTTGACCGGCGCGCGCTTCCCCTTCGCAACCCGATCCACCATCCGATGGTGCAGCAATTCCCGTTTCGGCGTTGGTGCGAGCTTAAAAGGCGCGGGTGTCGTCGTAGAGTCGNCTGAAGGAGGTTAATGGGATTCTTAGCAAGAGGCAGTAGTAGTGAGCGGTACTTTGCTTCCGAAGACGGTTGCCTGGTTAGTGGCATGTTCGGGTGGGTCCGAGGATCTATCTTTTTTCCCCTTATGTTTGATGTTTGACGGGCTCTCCAGAGCTTGCTTATATGAGCTGGGGGGTATCCAATTTCATGCGTTTGTACGATAGTTTAAGTTTAAGGGTGGGGCGGGCATGCGTGTGTTTGAGTATGCGATCGCCTTGGGCGGGAGTTCCCTGTCCATGGACGACGGAGCGGGGGGAGGTGGAGGGGAGAGGTCGGGGGTGAACATGAGGCCGTTCTTCGGCTCGGCTTTCCAGGTGTTTGGGAAGGGTCTGCGGTTGTCCTTCCATGCAAGGGATTTCATCGGGCCGCCTGCTTTCTCCTCGCCCTCCGCTTGCGCTTTCAGGCGCTTTTGGTGCGCCTTCGTGCGGAAGCCAGGGATTCTATTGTCGTTCCAGAGGAACGCGTACGCACTCCGCTTCTTCTGGTTCTGCTTATCGAGTAGATCGTTGAACGAGGCGTTGTCTTCGGACGTGTACTTTGCCTGAAATGCATCCAAGCTCAAGTGCTTCTCATAAACCGGCTTCTCCACCTCCTTCTCCCCGCTGTCCTCCGCCGATGCCATGGGATTACTCGACGCAGTGGGCGTGGCGGAGAGCTCGCGGAATGCTCGGGGTGTGGGTGTAGTGAGACTGGTGCCCCGCCGGGTCCGCCCGAGACGTGGAGTCGTCATTACTTCTGTGAGTTTGCGCCCGGCTTCCCGAATCCATTCTGTGTCGTGGGAGTCGAGAGCGTCGAGGTATTCTTGCTGGTGCTTCGTCTCAATCAGGCCGGGGAAGAAGTCGCGAGCGATGATTTCGGACTGATCCTATAGTTAGCTTCATAAGGCCCTAAGGAGAGGAGGGATCCAAATCATACCAAGGCGTCGGTGTACCGATCTTCGTCCAGAACGATAGGCGGTCGCTTGATCCTTTTTGCTGGAGGTGGTGGCGGCATGAGCTCCATGTCAACCTTGCGGGTCAACGCTTTCGGATTTGCGCCTGAAGATGCCATGATTGTGGCCAATGGTGGTGACGGTGTGTAAGTTGGGAAAGTACGGCAGGAGTAGGTACGGAAGGCTGCTCTTAGGATTGAGAAGGATTTCAAGCCCAAAATTTAGGCCAAGGCGCATAAAAGGTTGGAAAATAGCGTCTTATGATACGGTTTTGGGGGGTGGCGTCAAGGAGATTAATCACGTGATTCAACAGCCACAATTGTCCAAAGGACGACGCAGGGACGGAACAAAGTGTCCTCTTCGCTTCCTTCTTCCTCTCCTCTAGCTCTCTCACCCACTACCTCATCTTGACACTGCTGCCGCAAACGCTCATTTCTCTGCAGCTCTGAATTTCCCACTCTTCACTCTGCCCGGAAGCTGCAAGAAAGAAAGGCTTCAAGGCAAGAATACGAAAACACAGGAGGCATGGCTCAATCCTCCGACGTCTACATCGTCGCCCCCATAGAAATGGACCCAACCACCAAAACTATCCAGGCTCTCCCCTCCTCAAGCAACCCCTTCCTCGCTCGGGAACTCGAAGCCCTCAACAACCTCCACCGCACTCTAAAATCTGTTCCTGAAATCACCAACGGTATCCCACCTCCACCCACCTCCGTCGGGCCCAAACGATCCGCTCAAATCGAACGCATGCGCCAAACCGGTAACGCTGCCTTCAAAAAAAAAAACTATTCCCAAGCGGTCGACCTCTACACACTCGCCATCTCCATGGCACTCACCCGCCCTCCCTGGGAGCCCAGTGCGCTGTTGAGGGAGGAGTTACAGCAGCTGTATGCGAACCGTGCGCAGGCGCATATCGGCATTAATAACTGGCCCGAGGCACTCGCAGATGTGAACGCTAGCATCGACCTCAAGCGGGTGGGGAACCCGAAGGCGCATTGGAGGAAGGGAAAGTGTTTGAAGGAGATGGGGAGGTATGAGGAGGCGAAGGAGGCGTTGGAGTTTGGGTTGGAGTTTGGAAATGATGCTGAGTTGGCGCATATGCTGAAGGAGGTTAATGGGATTCTTAGCAAGAGGCAGTAGTAGTGAGCGGTACTTTGCTTCCGAAGACGGTTGCCTGGTTAGTGGCATGTTCGGGTGGGTCCGAGGATCTATCTTTTTTCCCCTTATGTTTGATGTTTGACGGGCTCTCCAGAGCTTGCTTATATGAGCTGGGGGGTATCCAATTTCATGCGTTTGTACGATAGTTTAAGTTTAAGGCGTTTATTTAAACAACTACCACCCGAATACAAGCGTTGATGGTGCTAAGTTACTCTAGTCGCCGGGATTTAGAAGGCTAGAGGGGCAGCAAAGCGCGCGGTATCCCCGAGAACCTTCCCAATGTGGGAGTGAGGGGGGGCATCTAGAGCTCTACGAGCGGAACTTGGTTGATTTGATCCATTCCATCCTTCTCTAGCTCTGATTAAATTATATAAACATATCGCCTCCATGTTCACCTAAAAACAAGCAAATCCCCCTCTCCGCATAGAGTCCATCATTACCAAAGCAATTTGTCAAGTCATCGCACATCACTCGACCTTCTAGGCCTCTTCCTGTCGGAGGTCGCGCGCAAGGAGTCGGACCGAAGACAAAGCAGCATGGGAAAACATGTGGAACAGTATGGATAGTTTCTCCTGCTGCTTGATCACTTCTTTATTCGACATACACACCTAAGGCCGTGGATTGCAGCCTTGGTAGCAAGGGGTGTATTCCACTCTGCTATAGCTCGAGGAACTCTATTTCTCCTCCCTTCCATTTCACAAGTGCTTAAAATCACCCGGATCACTCACAAGGTGAGCATGACCTTAGGACTTGAATGACTCCGGATACTGTGGGCGGCGCTCAATTCGGTCCTCGAGGCCTATCAAGTTCTATATTGTAGTCACTCGTGTTTTGGGTGCCACTTACTAGAGTTGTTTTCTTCCATCATCACCTATCGTATCCTATATACTGGTACTGTTTCCTGAGGGCAGCCTTTGCAGCCTAGATACCGGTACAGCACTTGGATTATGAACTTTGTGAAAATATCACCAGAGGAAGTGGTTATGAATCCAATAGAAACCGTTTGTGATGTTAAAAGTAGTTGTGGGCTTCGTAAAAGGCATTATGGAGAAAAGAGGGAAAAATCCTGCCACCAGTAGCATAAATACCAGCACACTAGAGCATGTTAAGGTGAAAGGGTAGTGATCCCAATATGCTTCCTAAAGTGTTCCCCTTGACTGGCCCGGTCCTAGTGGTCCTAGCCAAGCTTGAGCCACAAGGAGATTGTTGGTTGCTTGACCTATATCACTTTATTTAGATCGGGCATTATCTCTTTGCACTTCGGGCCCGGGCACTTGCCACTAAGTCCTTCGATATCTCTCCCCAGTTCTCAGGAAGTTCGAGACCTACCCACCACCCGCGCCATAGAGTGACTCCGTGGGTGTGATGTGTCTCTGTGGACAACTCTGTTGTTCGGGGTTCGGGCAAAACCGTTATCACCTCTAGGGCTAGTTAGTAGCACTAGTATGATAGGATACTTTCCTCCCCCAAATAAAGTTTTACGATACGGACCTGCCCCCCCGCCTCCCTTGAGAAATATCTCAAGATTCTATCTTGTTCTTACTTGAATTTCTACTTTTTCCAACTGCTGGCTTTCCTACAGGTTTTGTTAAATTTACTATAGCATTGCAACTATTTGTGCCCTTTAATTAAATGCTAGGAAATTTGCGATACTGTCAACTCAAATGGATATTAATCCACACAGATGTTCAGAACTCCCATACTGAGTTGTGCCCCCACCTAGCGATAGAGTGTGTCTGTCGATTAAATCAAGAAGCAGGATCCAGGAGTTGAGGTGAGAAGGCACTAAGTTTGGGAATGTTCTGTTGGTGAGAATTGAATACTTGTTTAGGTGTTGTGTCGGAACCGGTGTAAATGACCACGATCTCTTAATACAACTATTCTGCTGATGTAACCTCAGGAAGTTATTATAAATTGAAGGTTCGGGTCCAGATTAGATTACTTGGGAGTTAGGTGGGGATTAAGATTTGTCATCCATCTCTACCTTTGATTTTGCTGTCCTGAGAATTTGAGAGGATTATGTCGAACCCCCCTCCGGATGTTGAGAGGAAATGCAGTTCTTTCAGGCAATGAGTGGTGTAGCGGTTGGTTGGGTGTGTACAAAAGGCACGGGGGTTGGCTTTGTACTGTGTATTTTTGTGAGCACTGTATTCATGGCATCGCAAAACTATTGAGAGGCGCGAGTGCTACCGTATGATTGTATTGCATACGGATTTTGTGTCCCGGAGGCGGGCACAGCGCCGCAAGTTGCCGAGCACTGGCCACTGATTAGTCGTGTGATGGTCTGCAATGCCATGAAAACTACAAAAAAGCACATGCCTGATGAAGGATCTGAGAAAAGGATTTTCCACCATCATCGGTATCTAATTTTAAGAGTGACGGGGCAAGTTTAAAGTCATTATTTCTAAAATCGTATCATGCCGGTACCGCACGGTACCATCATATTATGATCTCGGTATGATATGATAGTCCATCTGCCTGCACCTTTCGGGTCTGCGGTGCAACCCCTGCAACCTTGATACGTACCGGCAGCCCAACTCAGGTGCGGCTCTGTATTATGGCGCCAGAACTTTTCACGACTTGCTCAACTCACGCAATTTCCACAAACCACCACCAACCTACAGCCCACTCACCACCTACTATCCACCCGTGCCATAATGTTAACCGAAACAAAACGAAAACGAGAACCCTCTTCCAACGCCAATGGGCCACTTCCAGACTACACTATCACCGTAGTGCCCACAAGTGATTTCCCTCCAATTCTCGGTTTGTCTCACCTCATTCCAGCCATTCGCAAACTGATGGAGAAGGGGGGATAAACAGCTTTATCACATGGCATATCCATGCCACCAACTACTCAATTCACACCTTACGTTCACGTGGTCAACCCACCAGCCAAAAAGCCCCGGAAAGCAGAGGAATTCCTGCTCTATGGAGAGACTCCTCAGATCGGGTACGAGGGTCGGGAGATGCCCGAAGACGGGGAGCACCGGAGACATTACGTTGGCATCTTCAATCCCGAGACGAACGAGATTGAATTGCATCTTGCGCCGAAACTTCATTTTAGTAGGATGATCAAGGCGCATATCAAGCGGGATCGGTTAGTTGACGGAAAGGGTGTTGTTATGGGTGTATGCAGACTTCACTCCAATTTGTGGGTTAGGGGGAATACTGATTTAGATCGAGGAAACAGAATATGGATTCAAGAACAGCACTGGGTAAAGAATTTGGTACGAAGAAGAGCCAGAAGAGACTTCGTGAACTCGAACTCAACAAGATTGATGTCTCGGATATGAACAAGAACATCACTACCTCGATTGTCTCTCAGGTGGAAGCAAACACCAAGGACATGCCCACTGCGGCAGAACTAGGTCACCAGGTCCGCGAGAATAAGCCTATTCCGAAGGTAAACCATGACGCAAAACACCCTAATGAGGTTTACAAACTCGAAGACATCATCAGCTCCGACGAATATAATGTACTATGGGTTCGGGAGTGGGAGCGGGGCGAGGAACTGAGGAGGTATATATCTACAACCCCCCCCAAAGCACAAACAGCAAATTAAAGGCAAATAATAAAACAGTAAATCCTCCTTCGTCCAAGCCCGTATCCGCAAGCTCTCCGAAGACAAGAGCAAAAAGCACACCCGCCTTCTAAAAATCCTCCGCTACATCTCCTTTATGATAGACTTCCACCTCCTCCAGCAGCGCAGCCGCGGCCGCCTGCCCGCCATGGACCGGGTGAAGAAAATACTATCCGTAGACCACGCGATAGCAGAGGGCTTCTTCAGACGTTACACCGAAAAAACCATCTCCGGGGGAGGGGGAAGCGACAAAGACATATACGCCGTATCTCCCGCACTCGCGAATAAGATCCTTTACCACATGGCCGTGCTTTGCTTAATGGTAGACCAATACGACGTGGATATCTTCGAGTTGAAGAATGACCTCGGCCTGCAGCCTAAAGAGTACCCCGCTCCCCTGACGGCCATGGTGCTTGGGCGATCCATTGCTAATTAAGGGTTTTTTTTTAGGCTTACCCTAGCATTTAAAGAAGTCGGCTGCTTGATTCGGGAATTCACGAAGCCACAGTACACCGCAATGAAAATGACGAAGGCAGAGGCCGCGCAGCATAAGAGAGCGGTATTGAAGATTCCCCTGGAGTTCCCGAAGCCGCCGACCAGGAGGGCTAAGGCTACTGGGCGGTAATTCGGTTATCATGGAAGTTTTTCATAAATGTGGGAGTGGGAGGAGGAGGTGCTTGTGAAATACCTTTCTGGTATGGGGATGGTGTACCTTATGTAAGTTAGTTTGACAATATTGTTTCTATCGGTTGTTCCCCGTCCACTCTCACAGCTGCGGCTTCCGTGGCTTGTGGGGTGAGGTGAGTTTCCGGGGAGCCGCGATCATAGATAGTTACTTTGATGATAACTTTAGCTATGGCATGAGAAAACCCCGAGCCGTGGAGCCATCGGGTGAGATACGTGGCTAATACTGAATGCTAGTGTGAATTTGCTTTCGAACGTCATAGCCTTCGTAGGCCGGGGGTAGTTATATTGCGTTCAGACAGTTTCCCAACCAGCTATTCATTCTCTAAGGCTTCTCTCTCTTCCTATGATAAGACGTTGATTCCGGCAGGTGCCATATTCGCATCACGAGCGAGCTTTCATGAATCAACAACCACATATCCCTCCCCCCCCCCAATAAACATAATAAATTGTTTGCGATCGCAAGCCTTCACTTCTCTCATTTTGCACTCCTTGTGTGTATACCATTTGCGATATCCCTCTCTCCAAACACTCCAACCTAGAGTCCCCTACCATGCGGTCTCGCTCAAAGGACCAATCTAAGAAACCTCCACCGGACCTCCCTCAAATTCCAATGTAAGCCCTGGAAATTCCCGTAATGGCGTGCAAAATCCCGTCGTGCTCCGCCCACAGGTACCCTGTAGAATTGTGATGCGTCTCGAACACCAAACTATCCTCACCACCCATCCGAGCTTTCGGATGGCTTTTGCCGTTCTTGTGGATTGTCACCCCCGTTCCACCGTTTTTTTCCGATCGCTTCGAGGAGCGGGCCACCCGGGAGAGGTCAACTAGTAAGGCGCCTTGTGCTGCCACGTCTGAGGTGCCGCGCCCGATAGCATCTAACGAAATCATTGTTAAGGCTTCGCATACTGGAGTTGACTGCGAGATGTATTAGCAGGTTGGAGTGAAACAGGGGTTTTGGGCTCCGTTGCTTCGTTCATGAGCCCTAGGTTGACGTCTACCCTTTTAGGGGTGTCGATTTTAGTTCTATAGCTCACGTTGTAGTTAACGCGAGTAGTTATTCTCTCATTCTCCATGTGAGCACACGTTGTGAGTAGAAGCCCAGAGCACCACACACGCTGTGCCGCCTCTCGGGAACTAGAGTTGCACAGGGCCATATGGCACAGCTATGGACAGGTGCCGGTATTAGCTGGATCAATATGCATATTCCAGACTTGCTTGGATTGCGGTGAGACGGTGGCTACTCCTTGATATACGAGCTTTTCAGCCATTCTTCAGCCAAGGGCCCATTTCCCGTATTTGGTTTCTTCCGGAGGGCTGCTCCCGGGATGGCTTTTGGTTTGGTGATATCAAGATCCGGCTCGGTGATAAAGTATTTAGAGGTCATGCTTATCTTGATCATTAGCCAGCACTCGGACAAAACACACGACAACTACTGAAATCAGAAAGGAACTATTCCGGTAAAGCCATGATCGCTATCCAATGTAGCCAACCGAACAATACCCCGAAGTAAAATTAACCGCAGGTTGAGCATCTGCCGCCGTCTTTAACATCCAATCATAGTCCATCTTCGTAACCCCTTCATCCTCGTCCATCTCGTCAGACATAACTCCCAGTAGAGCAGAGGCCAATACTCTGGTGTTGACCAATAAGTAGCGGATTTGACCGCCTTGCAGCTAGTAATATATTTGCAGGGTGAGAAGGAGCCCGAAGGAAAAGGAGTGTAAAGTACTTTGTGGTCAGAAAACAAGCGACTCCTCCTGTCATAGATATTATAGATGGGACGGGGTATGGTCACCATCCGGCAGGGTTGTGTTTAAAGGTGAGATCATATCATACCATTCCCCCCCCCAATAATCGGCAGCTTGTTTCCAGAGAACAAACCTCGAACATAACCATTGGGAGAGGGTAAAGATTAACTTAGTGTCAGTTTCACAAACCAACATGGCATGCAACGACAACACGCACCCGGTAACCGGACGTTAAGTCAGTCCTTTGACAACGGCTTGTGGACGTTGTCGACCCCATAGTGTTCCATGAACGAGGCTTTCCATGCAATTTCCAGGGGCCCCACGGATAATTGATACTGAGGCAGCTCAGATTCGGTGGTCTTTGTTGTGGGAGGAAATTGCTGGTCTCCACTGACCAAGAGTTTGACCTCCAATTCTGAAATCGATCCCGAGCGGACAAGCGATGATTCTATCACTCAATGACTGGTTCCATCTCGTGAATAAATAACCAGTAGAACTGGGAAAACATCACAACATATTTGATACCCTCTCTATTTCAATTTATCCTTTTAGCCCCCCTCTTTCTCTCCTGACTCTGAGTCAAACCCCCTATCAAAGATGAACCACCACTTCCTTGGCAACCGCATAACTACCTGGCACAAACTATACATTTCGTGTTCGGCCACAGAACGATGAAAATTTCGCATCCCGTCCGCTCTGCGGTAAACAAGCATCGTATCGACCGGTTAGTACTACAGTGGGTGACCATGTGGGAATCCCGGTTGCTGAACTCTTTTGTACTGCTTTAATTTTATTTTTTCCCCCCCAACTTTCCCAACTTTCTTCTCCCACAGAGACCGCCTTCCATCCTTCCTTTCCCTGTAGGGTATGAGATGGTAGGATCTGCGGTGAAACGAGTTTCTCGTTTTCGCGTACGAGTACAATTCTGTCTCTTAAGTGGTAGGTAGGTTTGGAGTAAAAGATGAAGGGGTACCTACGGGAGCTAATGCTTGTGATTGGTGTCATACCTAAAGATCAGGCTAGTTAGAAGAGTCTGGGAACATCGCAGGAATTCTCACATTGAGGCATTTAGAAAGTATGTATCGAACCACTGATCGCAATCAAGCGAGCCGTGCTTTCACCACCTTTCTCGTGGCGCCGATAGCTTACGATACAAGTACTTGTGCGGGGACTGCAGGTAATACCCCACTAGTGGAGGGGCTCAAAAAAACAAACTTTACACATCCTACCGGTACTGGTCAAGGAAGGCATCTGGCGGTCATGAATCTCACGATCCTTGGGCCAGGAGGAATATCGACATTGTATAACATCTGGCTAAGTATTTGGTAACCTGCAGGAGCGATCTCCTATATAGTTGGCCATTTTCTCTTTCCTCGCAGGGTTAATCTACATAACTATTTTATGGCTTCTTACGGTTTCTAAATTACGAGCACAAAATATACGTTTTTTTTTTCATTTTTTTTTTTTCATTGCAGGTCTCTGTTCAGATAGCATCGCAAAGGAAAAAAAAGAAAAGTGACAGACCCAGAAACACGCTTCCCAATAGCTCAACTAGATCCCCCCGACCGAGAATTCAAACCCATCTTGGTTGTTTGAATCATAATTTCATCCCCAACTATGCATTCCCAATTATTTCTCTCTCCACAATTCCCAATTGCTTCCGACTCGGACCCAATGATTGTTGTTGTTGCTGTTTATGATGAGGTGCCGTCTTAATTTCGAAGATACGAAGAAAGGTTTTTTTGAGAAGTTATTTTCGGTGATAGGTCGGTAAGGATGGGTTGTTTATTTGCTATCGGGGAAGTTAGTGTCGTTTTCCACAGCAACAGGATGAGGATGTCGATTGATAGCACGAACCTGCGAGCTCTAGTCTTTCTTCTCTTTCGCTTAAGACGCCTGACTCGCTTCTTTCTCCATTTAGCTGTAAAAATTGCACGTCAGTAATTGTTCGTGTAATGCCGTTCAAATAAACGAGGAGAGTGTGAGAGCTATACCTCTCATCGTGGCAGATGTTAACTAAGAGCTTGTTAGTGCCAATTCAAGTCCAGGGTGGAATTTGTAGGGGACTCACGTTATCTCAACGATGATGTTTGGTGAGTGAAAGTCAAGGGGAAAGGAGAACGGCCGATAGGGAGTTTAGGGAGTGTGGAGGCCGGTGTGGGTGTGCCAAGGCTGGAGTTGGAAAGTGCCGTCCCAGTGCAGTGAGGGCTGACCCTGGGGTCGCTGCCCCTCACTGCCTAAGCTATCACACCGTATCATATCTTCATAAGAATTAACGCAATTGCGGTACTGTCGGTCGGGTAACTTCGCCGTGGCCTTGTGTCACGTGAATTATATCAGGACTAGGAAAAAGATAAAATCATAATTTGGGTGGATTTGAGTTTATCTCCGCAACATCAACGTGGTGGGCCCCAGTGTTTAGATCTCCCGCCTAACCTTCCACTCGTCACTACCGAAGAAAGAAGAAGAAAAACATACAATGGCACTGGTGAGAGCATTTTTTGCGTAGCTTGTTTTGTCCCATATATATTAATAACCACCGGAAATAGCGATCCGCCCTTCAAAAGCAATACATGACTTTACTCTCCCACTGGCCGGTAGACCCCCTCCGCCCCAATTTATCATTCCCCGACTCTCTGCGTAGGCGCGTCGAACAGGAGTTAGGCGCTACATACCCACCGGGGTCGGGGTCTCCTCCACCAGTGAATGCCGGTACCAAAGTTGAAGCGGGGTCAAAGTTCAATGAGGAGTACGAAAAAAGGCAACTGAATGCCCTCTCAAGCCTTCTTGAGGACCGATACAAGAAGATGGTATGCTCCGCCCTCACCAACGCCCCCATGATCCTATATAGGAATACTAATAGTGATGATTGTGGTACCGTAGTATCCGATTACAGATCATATCCTGATGCCAAAGAGTCAACCGGATTATTATAACAAGCTGTTGGAAGAACTTGACGTTGCTCCAAAGAGGTCTTGGTTTGGGAGACAACTTAATTCTTGGAAGGGTTGGATTCGGTTGAAGTAAGCTGAGAATAATCAGACCGTCGTAAGTAATGTACTTATAATGTATTATGGTTTTCTTGTCGTACAAGAGTCCCCTCGGATCGCTGGTGACTCTCCTCAGACACAAAATTAGTTTCTGGAAAATGGTGCTCGCTCCAACAACCTTTATACAGGTTCCTGCCTCTATTTCTTTCCCTAAACTACCCCTGCTTTTCATCATTGGTCAATTAGATATCATACCTAGAGAATTCCTTTTTGTAACGGGATTCCAATAGCTAAGCTAAGCTCACCGAGTGATTAGTTGTGATGTCCAAGAGAGTGCACGAACTGCAACCCGCAATGCTTGTCAAAGCTTCGATGGCTACATGGAAGCTGGCATCCGGATCACAAATTTCTTCGCGTTTAAGTACTTGTTAATGCAAGTAACAAGATAGAATGATTATAACAACCCTGTTCTAGTTAGTCTACGATCCGAGAGACCTCACCTTTTTGCACAATTTGCGAGCAAAATTTTCGTCGGATATAGTTGTACAACAAAAAAATAAAGCTTAGTAATACCATGCTAAACTCCGTCGTTAAAGAACGTCACCATTAATCACAACTGCGAGATAAAGTTAGTTACAGCGCTTAATACATAATACCGTAATAACAACAGTTCTGATCAACAGAAAGCAAACGGCTGACAGATAAGGAAAGGCAACCACAAATGCTTTTGCCGCTCAGAGTTCTAGCACGTCATTATTTAAGTGGTGAATAACGAATATCGCGTGCCTCAAAATTATGCCAAAGAAAACCCAATACAATAATACGGCGAAGCAGTAGACATTTCACTGAGCTTTCCATCTATGTCCGCCACCCTTCTGCCACAGCCACAAAGCGTCCGTAGAATATGCCTTGACACTCATATGCCCACCAGTTGCCGCAGCTGCTTCCTCGAGACCCTCTATAACCCTACCTTCAGCCATACACTTCCACAATCCCTGCACAATCTCTTCGATGCCATAACCTCCCTGCTCAGTGCCTCTCCCAAGCCTATAAAGCACCCGCCCTAATGTTTGTATAGCCATACACCTCTGTGTAGGGAACGTAGACCTAGCGAGATGAGCTAGTTCTGGGATAGTATATCCGGCGGCGTTGGGCGCAGCTGCATGATGGTGGAGTCCCAGGTGGCCCGGGAGCTCACGGGAGACACGGGGTGGGAGGAGGTTCGCCTTAAAATCAAAACGTAGGGCTGATGCAGAGAGGTCGGGTTGGGACGGGTGGTAGGATGACCTGTCTTCCTCAGACGAGATGGGCACCATCCAGGCGAGTCTTGAGGGATCGGCGGGAAGGCTGGGAAAGTATTTCGTATGAAGCTTTTTGAGAAATTCAGGGGAGTCGGGGTCGAGTTCGTCAATCTCTGTTGTTGCAGTTGGTTTGGGAAAGTGCATATTAACTGCAGGAGAAAGATTTTCACTGCCGTCCACTGCTGGTGGGGGCTTGTTTTCAAAGGTGACTTTCTTTATGAGCTTTGGACGGTCACTTGGTCTTGGTCGATCTTCTGAAGCTGGTTTGAAGCCCGGCCCGGATTTCGATTCGTCCCCGTCGACCCTCAAATCTTTGAAGGAGCCATGAACTTCCCCATCACCCATCTCAGCTTTTTTTAGAAACCGCTCAATGAGGCCGGGAGGCAATTTCTCCATCAACTCCTTTTGCTCTTTCTCAATGTCGTCCAGTGACATGTTCGCAATGCGTTGCTCGTTCTGGTCACTTATCATTTGCCTCTCTGTTCGCATTGGAGTAAGAGTGTCTTTCGTCTGATTCTTCGGAAGAGTCCCCTGCATTCTTTGTTTGAATTTTGACGGGCCACGAACCCTATTCCTATGACCAGGGAACCCGGTGCCTTGAGGTGCATTTGGAGGAAGAACAGGAACTGTAGGTGCGCTATCAGGTGTATTTTCCACGATGTCTCCGATGAGACTTGATCGAGTCTGGGGTGCGAGGGTTCGGTCGTTCTGTGGATCATTGTCCAAGGGTAAAACAAAATGCTCACCTGGAATCTCCATTTTGTTATCGTTGTCACCTAAGTCGAATCAAGTGGTGCTGAATTTGAAATATTTCTGGGTTTATTAACGTGGTATAAGCTCACCAGACTCCCATATGACATCAGCAAGTCTGGGGAGCTTAGAGAGAAGGATGCCAAGATTTGAAGGAAAGAAAAAAAGAGGTTTGATGGATGCCAAGATTTTCCAAAATTGAGCCTCACATATTTCTCCTTCGAATCGAGTGACCGTCTGTGAACATCTCTGAATGGGTGAGGTGCTGTCGTAAACCTCTTTCCCCAAGCCCCCCATTTCCCTGCCTACAAGCACACCCTCTCTTCCACCTTAACCCCCCCTTAGCCCTCCACTATCCTTACCCCCTCATTGCCTCCCCTCCCATCCCCCAAACCTGCCTGCCACTTCAGTTTTACAGAATCCAAACAAAAAAACAACCAGAGAAGGGTTACTGTAATCCCCGGAGACAAAAAATGTCGGTTCTTCTCCTACCCCGTTCGTGGCCGACACTCCCACACACCGCCGCCAACTCGGTTAATGAAACGAATTCTGATATGGAAAATGTCAGAGCAGTGGCTCTTGCATCTTCAGAATTTATCAGAATTACCAGAGAAATCCATGAGCAAGATATCCAAACCTCAGTCACCCAAAGTGTCAGCCCCCTCAATGGGCCTGACATCCCTCGCTTGGTTGGGGGGTTTCTGTTAGTACGCGGTGAAAATGTCAGAGGTAATTCCTCATTGTTTACCCCCAGTGCTATCTTCTTTGGCTGTCTTATTAAAATCTACTAGGATTCGAGGTATTTTTGAGGGAGGACATTCTCGTTGGAAGGGATCCTAATAAATGTAGTGTCCTTCTTGAGGACATTACCGTATCAAGACAACATATCCGGATATATTCTGTCATATTTGAGGAGAAATCGGAACCACTTGTTTACTGCGAAGATATCAGTAGGGGTGGTAGTCTTCTAAATGGCAAATTTATCGGTACACATAATAGTGTACTACTCTCGCACGGAGATGTGATCAGGCTCGACAAATATAACTCTTGCTGTTTTATCCAACCTAGTGCGCTTAACTCGAAGGGACCTGTATTCGACACCATCTTTGAACGGGAGAGAACTAGGTTAACACCTGACTATATGATTACGGATCGTGTTCTCGGAAATGGCGCCTACGGCCGGGTCCATCTTGCGTGGGACCTTGTAAACCACAGGCAGGTTGCCTGCAAAGTTGTGGGATATGGCCCAAACCCGGTTCAAGGAAATCCACGCAAGGCAAGGGATATGCATATGAGAGAATTCGAGATAATGGCGTCCTTGAATCACGTAAATATATGCCCTATTCTGTCTTGATTCATTTACCTATACTAATACCAGTACCGTTCTGTTCCAGCCAAACATCTTGGCCCTTCATAGGGTTATCTACACTGAACACAACATCTACATGTTTTCGGATCTAATCACCGGTGGCGATTTATTTTCACGCCTCGACTCAGGTCCTATGACTGAGATAGAGATTCTACCCATTGTCTATCAACTGCTGAAGGCTCTTGAATATATGCACAAGCAAAACGTAGTTCATCGAGACCTCAAGGTTGTTTCCTCCTTCACACTTGAAGACAAGAGCAAACATTTTCCTAACTCTAATTCCACAGCCTGATAATATTCTATGCACTCGTCACGCCGATGGGTCCCGAATTGTACTTGGCGATTTCGGTTCCGCAAGATCCTTCACACCAATGACCACAATGCGGAGTCAATGTGGGACTTTGGAATACTTGGCCCCGTCAGTTCCCCTATCCTATTTACACCACTTTTCACTAATGGGATACTAGGGAACTTATCACTCCACATTTAGTTCCTTTTACTACGGGATATGCGAGCGCGGTTGATTACTGGGCCCTAGGAGCTATTGTATATACACTCCTAACCAATACCACTCCAATCATAGGACCATTTTCTAGGATCCCTACCAGACTTCAGGACTATGAGTTGACTCGCCTAGAAGATAATGAAGAAGAATGGGTCAACATATCTCCCGAAGCAAAAAGTTTTGTTCGCCGACTTATGACTATTGATCCCAGGAAGCGCATGGCCGGTGATGAAGCCCAATGCCATGTTTGGATTGCTAGACATATGGGCGACTTGGAAGAGCTTTATGGAAGAGCAATTAAAAAATGGGAGCCGCTGGATAGGACTGATTTCAAAGTTGAAGAGAGGATAATTGACGAACACGCTGGTCCATTCCATAACCGCCCAGACAGTTTCCAGAGCTCCATTAGCCAAATTCCGAATCTGATATTTGGGAGTTCCCTCTCGTCTGATGGCTTTTCTGCAGAGTCCAGAGAACCTAGACAAACTTAACTTGGGAAGGGAAAACTTGCAAAGGAAGGTTAGAGAAAAAAACCCAAATAATTTTATCCGGTACCAATAAAAGCTAATTAAAACTTAGATGGAATTTCTCCCCTAGTGCCCTTTTACCTCCCGCCGACCCTCCGTCTTGTTTAGAATTCTTGCTAAGACTCGCTTCGACAATACATTTTACGTTGTTATTTCTGAGCTTGGGCTTTCTCGTGCCTATCTGCTCCCAGGCCCTTTTTTTTTTTTTAATCGCGATATACCCCCAAATCCTGATGAGTGATTGCTAATACCCTAATTATTACATAAATGTTTTTTTTGTGTGACACTTCTTTAGCCCACCTATACAGTTGAAACTATTTGTAGTCCACTAAGGACCCCTTTCGAAAATTTTCTTCTCCACTTTAAATTCAACATAGCAATGTTATGTCTTTTCAATCACCCGTTCTCTCATTTTCCCACGGGAGGGGGACGGCACCTGGAAGGGGCTGTTTGTGGTGGAATTTAATTAAAGTTACAAAAATGCGCCATCATGAGAGACCATATGGTGCTGCTATGAGTGCAAAGAGTGACGACTTATTGGTTTCCTAGGTCGTTCAAAGCCCTCTCCCACCGTCACAAACAAGGCAGCTTACCAGTGGGATGTCACTTTTTCCCGTTATGCTCTCTCCTCCGCAAACATACAACTATCGACTTATCGCCCAGCCTCAGGCCCGGCGATTCAGTGGCTCGGCGCTACTTTGGGTAAGGGCCTGTCGCACTCGAGGCGCACTTCACAGGTTCCCCGTTGCACCGAGACTAATAGTGCCAATTGTTGTGGCTTGTCCACAATTATCATAAGTAGAGCTTTCCCGGATATACAGGCGGTTGGAGACTTTGAATAGAACGGCTATCTACAGCAAACCAAAGCAATCAAAGGGGGGTCTAGCTGCTACGCAAACTGCCATCCCGACCCTGAGCAGCAGGGGTACTCAAAGCTAAAAGGTGGTACTTTGAGTAACGAGTAAACACGGTAAGTTGCA
Source organism: Tuber magnatum (assembly GCA_003182015.1). Lineage (NCBI taxonomy): Eukaryota > Fungi > Ascomycota > Pezizomycetes > Pezizales > Tuberaceae > Tuber > Tuber magnatum. The sequence goes on along the minus strand of PYWC01000017.1, from coordinate 1,678,859 downwards.
TTAAGCTACTTTACAGTGCTAGCCAATAGTGTCCATGCATTTTGAGTAGCATATTTGAATGCACACAGCAGCCAAAAACAAAGAGTAGAGGGTAAACCAAGTCTTACTAGTATAGAAAAAACTCTGCCCATGTTAACAAAAGGTTAAGGTTAAGAAATTCTTGCCAAAAAAAAACTGGATAATTATTGTCAGAGTGTGCAATAATATTTTAGAATCTTTTAGATTTTTTTCATCATATGCACTGCTCCTGAGGCTGGGTAAAGTTTGGTAAGTGGTGTTCTACAGGTTACCAACCTATCGACCATGGTAACACCTCAGAAGAAGAAAAAAAGTATCGTAGAGTAAGGTAATGGTAGATTAACCACTTTTGTGTATGCTAAGCTTGCCTGAAACCTCAAAGTAAACTAAGACTTGTCAACTTTTTCAACTTTGAATACTCCTAGTATCATAGTCAGTGATGCCTAAAGTTCCACCATGCAACCTTACATAACTTTCGAGGAGGTTAGTCTTGCACGAAATGCGTAACAGAAAGTATTGGAGGGGAACAAAACTCGACTCCGATATTCCCATGTTAACTTAAAACTGTGATACTATTTTCACACTACGGAGCATGATCCCGAATATGTCGAGTGATATCTGGTGATGCCCCCGGTAGCATACCGATAAATGCCAAGACTCCATCTGCCAGGGGGTGCATTCCTCTCGGCACCAAAACGTCATGGCCCAGAATATGAAGTGTTGCCCCCCTGCCCCTTCTTATCCACTTCAACTTCTAGACGGCCGGGTCAACTCCCAGCCAGGACATGCGAGCACACGAACATCAAACAAACGGCATATCCATGATGGCAGTCTCGGCCACGCTATCCTTTCTCATGGAACAGTTCGACAAACGAGTCGCCGACAAATCTACGCGAGAGAAGTTCTACCGTGATGCGGTAGAGTTCTCATATCACCAGCCGTTTATTGCGGTAAGGACTGTCTATAGCCTGTTTTAAGGTCAATCTACTAACCGTCTGATGGTACAGGCTTTCGTGCTTTCGCAGTTCATGTTCGCTCTACTACCTCTGCTAGGATTTCTAGGATTCTCACTCGGGGTGGCGATTATCACCCTAGGAGTTTGCGGCTTCTGGATTGGTGTTGGGCGTACGCTGCTCCCTGAGTTTGCACGCGTGGGTATAGATAGCTAATAAGCGTGGATAGTTTGTGTCCTATTCTCAACACTAGCTTTCACCGCAACCATCGCGACGTTAGTCTGGCTATCTGCATGCGCGAGCTTCTTATGTGCAAGGTGGTTCATGCGGCTGGTTTCCGGGGCACCACCAGGCGCAAGGAAACACGCAATCAAGGGCTCGGACAAAAAGAAGGAGGAAAGGATTCTCTGGGAAAAACTGTCTGCAGTCAAAAGACCAGAGCGAAAACCCCAAGAGAACACCCCACCAAACAGAGAAACGACCGCGGCCAGGTCTCCTGATACTGCGGATGAACCGGGCTCGGACGGCGGTAGTGGGAAGGGCGATGGTCAAGATGTACTCACCCCGCCCGGAGACACTGTGCAATCCCAGCCATTGCAAACTCTGAGTGAAGGTGAGAAGCTAAGGAGGGATATTGAGCGGAGTTTGAGATAGCCCGGTGTACTGGCAAATCGGGGACCGGGACTTGGAAGGCGTCGAGGTTATTTTTAGCGCTTCACTGATATCTTTCTGCGGGGTGGGTGATTGGAGAAATACTTTTACTGTATTTGAAAGCGGGTCCTTAAAAATCCGAATAGAGCGGCCCAGCCCCCCACGCACCACCCTCCGGTAATCGGAATGGTGGATGTGATCTTCAAGGCTCACAACCTCAAACACTCCTCAGATTCCCTTGTCAAAAGGGCAGGCGATAGAAAGAAGCCGAGTATGATATGATAATAATATTATATTACGAAACACTTGCCTTGGTTTTGATGAGAAAAACGTCGGTCTCTTGGAATTTCATAATAGATTCAACCCAGCGAAAATATGCCTTATATTATTATAAATAGTAACGTTCAGACACTCGCTACCCACGAAGCATGACGGGGCTAATCCAGGTGCACATTGCCGGTACGCTAAGAAGGATGCTAAGTCATATAATAGTTCTTTACCTCATTTTTTTCCTGACCGATGCTCCCCAACTTTATGGCAGGTAGACTATTGTTCATCCTTAGCTCAAAGTAGATCTTGGAGGTAAGTAAGGTACCCGGCTAGACTATGCCCTGAGTTTGCTGACTCTAGGAATGCCCCGCAGAGGGAAACACACAGCCGGATACCGTCCATAAAGCCCGACGGAATGTAGGGGGGGAGATATCCGAACATCTCCCGAAGCTAAATATGGTAACTAGCTGTCAGGACTCATAAGGGGCTAGCATGGACGAGGACGGGCTCATGACACATCACTCGGCGTGATAGCATAATCGTCCGAATCGCCTAGCGGCCAGCCCTTATTAGTCATACCATCACGACAGTGCAAGCGTCTAGGGTGAGATAGAAAAGGCCCATATTGCGGCGATTTCGGAGCCCGGACTATTGATTGACGGGGCCCCTAGGCCCCAAGCGCGATGTGACAGCCTACGACACCACTAGGTGAACAGCGACCTACCAACACCAAAGGCCGGGGAAGAGTATTAACGCATGATGAGCTCGAGCCAGGGTAGATTCTGTATTGACGTTTGAAACATTTTTCCAAGAACAATGTGGCTCGATGGAGGAACGCCCTTGCAAGGCCCTGCCTGGGGCGATGATTGCGCAAGTATTTGTCCTAACTAGTCGAGGATCCAAATTAAGATATTGTGAACTGCGGAAACCTCCTGGCCATCCAAACGCGTGTGTGTGCAATACAAGCTGATAGAGAGTCTTCCACAATAACTGTTATAGGTGGAGAAGCGCCGAGCGGTCAATTCAAACTCCCATAGGCGACCCCGCTCCTCTATCCGTAAGGGGCGGTATCCGCAAACCACACCGGATCATTCACGCCTTGGCGATCTATCATAGCCCCCTGGCATACACGCCTCCTTCGCTCTCGCTTTCTTTTTTTACTTCTTCGAGATCTAGGACAACCCGGGGACGGAGGTCAGAGTACTTACTGTACACTTGCGCCGCGATATTTCGTGATGGAAGAACATCAGAATCGCAGGAAAGAAGCACAACCACTATACTTTTAAGGGTAATTTGCCCATACACAGCCCGGGCAAAAGTGACCGCGGGGCGGACGACCAGCGTCCAATCGACACGCCACTCAAAAGTAATCCCTATCGGGAACAAGAGGAAAGGTACCATAAGGCGTCATTGATGAAGCATGAGACAGCACAAAAACTTGGCCAAGGTGCAGATATTGGGGCTGTACTATCGGTACCCATATGTCTCCCCGCCAATACTTCATAACCACGAGGGGCCAAAGAAGCTGCTGATGGAAACGGGAATGTGTCACCCACAAACCAGGTATACCACCTGTACAGGCGCGGAGCCACAGATTCCGACACGGGCGCTTATAGCTCTCGCTCTTACCCACTCTCTCCCTCTTTTGCGTCGCATGGACGGGGCCCGGGGGCTAAGAGGTACAGTGCGGCAACGTAGCGTTAACTTCCCTGTCTTCCCGAGCGAGGGGCTAGAAAGCAACTTTCGAGGAAGTCTTTCCAGAAGCATTATGACCAGTTTCCTCCCCCCCCCGCCCTGAGCGAAACTGGTCGTCCCTGTAAGCTTAACTTACTTGCACGTGCCGGGAAGATCCATTCCCCTGGCCCCCAAGTGATCATAGTAACGCCTTTCCTTTCTTTCTTCACAACACGAGAATAACGAGGTAACATCAACAAGGAAACCACACGTGCCGCCTCAACCTCCTCCTCCTCCTCCCTAGTAACCTTCTCCAAATCCACCCTAACACCAGTAGCCACCATCCCGCACGCGCACACAAACATAACCTCACTCAGCGCCTACCCCGCATCACCACAAACCCTGCTAACCTCGGGCACGGATGGACTGATAAAACTCTGGGACCTCCGCTGCTCCCCTCCCGCCGCGCAAGCGAGCAAGATAAACGTGGGTGCACCAGCGCTATGCGCTTCCGCCAACGCGCAGGGTGGGATCATCGCGGGAACCGAGATGCAGGATAGAGTCTCGAGGGTCTGTGTTTGGGATGGGAGGATGGTGGGGGAGAAGCCGACGTGGGTGTTTGCGGAGAGTCATGGGGATGATGTCTCGTTTNTCCTTCAACTTTACCCTATCATAACTTACCCCGCTTAACTTGTGATGATAAGGTTAAAGGGTATAGACACGCAAGAGGATAAGGGAAGGGGAAAAGAAAAGAAAAGAAAAGAAAGAACCGTCACTGCCCACTTCTTATAATGGTATGATACTTTGTATGCATAGTGCAACAATACCCTTCATAAACTAGAAGAAAAAAAAATTTATATACGGGATGTGATATATCTTTCCAATGCCACAGGCACTAGTACGAGTATGATAAGCAAAAGGAGAAGAAAAAGAAGAAGAAAAAGAAAAAGAAGAAAAAGAAAGAAGGAAAGAAGAAAAGAAAAGATTATTTTTTTTAAGGTCCCATCCCTTTTTTTTTTTTCTTTCTCCCTTCTTTCCTTCTTTCCTTCCTTCCTTCTTATTAACCAAACTACCGGTACTGTAAAAAAAAAAAAAGAAGAAAGAAAATACCTTACATAAAGGGATGGAGCAAAACCAGAAAGTAAAGTACAAAACTGTACATACACTTACTACCATACTCGAATAAAGAAACAGAAACAGAAACATCAATACCATAAATAGAAAACGAGGAGAAAGAAAGAAAGGAAAAAAACAAACAAAAAAAACAACCCCCATACCGCACACTAAAGAGTAATAAGCCCATGATTATCGTGATGCCATCAGTTCATACAGTCTGTATCTGTCCATCCGTCCGCTCCCGTCATGGGTACAGTACAGGTACTGTACAGTAGACTATCGCAACAGCCAGAAGTGGGAGGATGGCGAAAGAAGGTGGTATCATACCGGTACAGTATAGTAATTCATGGTATCATACTTATGGTATGATACAAGTATTGCACAAAGGAAGGAATCAATCAATCAATTCGTCGATTCCAAATTAATTTATTATTATTATTATATCATTACCCCCCCCCCTCCCCCCGCGTACATGGTACGGTACAGTAAGTACTGCAAGTATTCTACTTGTATAATAGCATTCACATACGGTAACAGTGTCATATATAAAACGTAAGGAGGAAGAAGGAAAAAAAAAACCACAACTGGACTAAAAAAACTTCCATACCTTTTTTTATTATTACTATGGTATTATCTATTTATTTATTTTTTGCTCCGTTTCTTCCTTCCTTCCTTCACTCTACAAATATCTAGTGAAATCGACTTACTGACAAGCTGGCGAACACCAGTTATCGTGATTTAATTCCCCAGTATTACTAAAAGAGTATCGTAAGGAATCGCAAACGCGCGTGGCAAAGTAGAGGTAAACCCCCCCTCCAACAGCAATAGCACGCCTATATTCGCCCTTAATAGATATAGATGGGTAGATGGATAAATGGGAATAAATAAATAAACAAAAGAAAGAAAGGAGGTAAAAGTAAGGGAGGTTATGATAACACGTGAACATCAAGGAAATTTTTGAAAGACTTTAGGGAGAAGTTTGAATGGCTGAGTGGTTGAATGGATGGATTGATGGACGGATAGATGGGCCAGGACATAGTCTACACTTTGATAATAGGTATAACAAGGCAGAGGTGAAAAGGTGGGTTGAGGTATGGTAAGGTGAGGTAAAGTAAGTTAAAGTGGAAAAAAAAAAACCCCCCATATAAGGAAAAATAGAAGAATGGAGAGAAACCCGAAAGAAAGAGAAAAGAAAGTTTAAACAAAAAAAATGTCAACAAGAAAGTTTGTTTGTGGTGATGATATCTTCCAGGTATATAAAAAAAAAAAGAACAGGATATACACTTCTTTTTCCCCCGCTTCTCTCTTATTCCACTTTCTTTAACATCTCCTCCAGAGGCTACTATATCTTTTCTTCCTTCCTTCCAATACAAATATATAAATAAAATAAAATAAAAAAAAGCCCAATAATTGCCCACCGTTTTTCCCCTCACCCGCACCAACCAATAGATAAAAAAAAAAGGGAGGGGAAGGAAAATGAAAAAAAATGAAAAAACCACGAATCAATATAAAAAATAAGTCAAGAAAAAAGTAAAGCGAAAAGGTGAGAAAGACCCAAGTGCACGTCTTGTCCAGAAGCATGAAAAAAAAGGGGTCACGCCTATCCTATCCACACAACATTCCGACCATCCCTTACCAATAATTTTTTTAAGCCCGCAAAAAAAAGGCATCCAACGGTGTATTCGCTACTCCCCCAAAACAAAAAAAAAATGAAGAGGAAGGAAAAAAAAGAGGCAGGTCATTGCGTAGATAGTAGAAGAAAGCAATTAAAAGACATTCGTAAAATCATCCCATTTGTTGCATCAAGGCGGTGTGCATCAGTGTACTTGGAGCAGGCATGGATGGGGGCATCCCCGTCATAGGCATTTGTTGTGGTATGTAGTTGCTGTGCTCCGAAGTCTCCGAAACGTCCTCGATGGTCTGGAGCTGGTCCTCTTCATTTTCCAGGTCCTCTTCGCTGTAACTACCGGAATAGTTTTCAGCATTGCCTGATGTACCGTCACGGTCATGGGTGCGGCGATGTTGGGCTAGATTGTCTGATCGGGAAAAGGCCTTGTTGCAGTGATTGCAAATATAAGGTCGCTCTTGTGTATGGGTGCGTACATGCCTGGGTTGCATTAGCGGGTACTTGTTAAGCGACCAATGGATTGGACGCGAGGGGAAGGACCAACCTTTTAAGATGCTCTAATCTCTTGAATAACCGCCCGCAAGACGGGATGGGACATGAGTGTGATTTTTGGGGATACGGTCCGACTTCCATAATGGTAGCGCTCTTGGCACGTCTTATTGCACCAGGGCGCTTAATATCGGATCCAGGGCCGTATTCTGACTGGTCACAATTTGAGGTAGGGGGTAGCGAGCTATCCTCATGCTGCTGCTGCATCATTGAGGAATGTGGAGCCGGACTGTGGTCTTCTACGTAGGAAAGCGGTGTACCGTGCCGCGATAGATCAACAATTTCTCGGGGGGGCATTTGCATACCCATGTTCACGGGTGGTGAATCGGGATCACTACCATGATCCGACATGGGAATGACCGAAGCCGTTGCCGAACGTCTTAGATGGTCGCTCGCCCGCCGCGTATGACCGGTAGCAGCATTCGTGGCGTGAGCCAAAGCGCTGTTGCTGGGGGTAATGGATGATCGCCTTCGTCGCTGCTTGTACGTGGGCGAGCCCTCGATAACCGAATATACATTATTGCTATATGCGCGCGGGGTAGAGTTGAAGGCAGGGGCGCCGCTAACGGGAGGCAAAGGAAGCTGGATCATGCCATGGAGTGCATTAGCCCCAGTATGATCGGGCATTGTATTATACACACTGCCATCATGGGCAAGGTAATGAGGCTCAGAAAGCTGTACCATCTGCTGGGGGGGAGTGACAGGCTCGTACGAGATACCCCGAGCACTATAATCCTCCGACGGAGCAAACGACGGAGCCGGGGAATACTCCAAATAGCTCGGCATCGACACTGTCCGCTGATGCATCGGCCTCGATAGCGGCATTCCTGTCCTGTCTGACGGAAAATAGGGTCCTACCGAAAATTCATCTTCCCTTTTCACCGGAGCCGGAAGGGACATCGGTATCTGGGGGTACGAACCCATCTGACCCATATCCTCGTGCACAATGGGCATTGAGTGGGGTATTATCTGTGGCGGCGGCATTGAATCCATAGCGCGCATCACAGGGGAGGTGGAAGAGGAATAAGAAGCATGAGCAGAAAATGAGGATGAGTTCGCCTGCTGTGCCTTCGTGAGTTGCTCAAAGAGCGACTGCGACGAGTCGAATTCGAATGAGAGGGCCGGTTCGCTAACAGCAACCGTTGTAGCTTCCTGTCCCATCTTTTCCCTCTTGAGATCACGCTCCAGCGCATCTAGGAAAAGGCGATCATGAGGAACACTATACCAGTAGAATACCTTCTGCTTCTTCTGGGTTCTAATGCAGTTATTTTTGTAAAGAAAGTCGAGAAAAGGGCTCTTAGGCTCCTCCAGCGACGCGTCTGTCCCAGACTTCAAGTTTCTAAGGTCGGAGAAAATCCCCTCTTCAAATTTCTTTGAATTCTTCACCGGTCGGCCAAACGCCTGAAAGCGAAACGACAAGCATCTTACGATATCGGTACCCGAGATGTGGAAAAGGTTGTTCCTGTCAGACAGTTAGCGAGACCCTTTTCCCCCTTATTTTCGCACCGGAAACTTGGCGATCGAGTTGGGGAAAAGAAGAAAAAGAAAAAAAGCGGAAACCAAGCGAGGCGAGGCTGTCTGTTTCATTGCCGTGATTTCTCTCTTTTCACCCATCCTTTTATTTTTTTTCTTCTTCCCAGGTTTCACCCCATCCATCCATTTGGAGAGAATTCATACCATAAAACACAGGATACGTATTCGCCTGTCGGCAACAAAAATCGCCTTATGTATTGATCAGGCGCCCAGTCAACCGGAGCGGAAATGAGAAAGTATTTCACTGCACAAAACCGTCAGCACAAAGTAGTTCTCCCCAACGCTATCACCCGATTTCAATCTCTCTCCCTCTCCTCCCTCTCCCTTCCCGAAAGCCCACAAAAGTCAATGACCCCTTCCTCCTTCCCCTTCTTTCGTCCAAAATTCCCCCCCCCCACCACCAAAATAGCAAAGGTCATAAGAATGCGCTTACAGTTATCAACTTGCTGAAGAGCTACTTGAGCATCCTGAGGTAATGACTGTTGGGCTTCAGTTGAGAGCATGAAGGTTTCAGGCTTCTGATTCGCGAGGTGATGTTGGCTATACATTATGTGGGCCATGGTTGTTGTTGCGGTCGCGCCTTGGAGCGGCCGGCACTGTGATAAAGTTTTGGGCGGAGTGTGTTGCGAATTCCGGGCTGCAGTTGGGGTTGCAGGATGGTGAAGTGCTGAAGAGGGGTAAAAAATGCTCAGGATGGAGCGGTCTCAAGCGGCTGCCGCGTAGTACCTAGCCCGGGCAGGATCTCTTAAAAAAATGAGGGACCTTTTCCGCAAATAAAAATAAATAAAAAATAGCGAAAAACAATGGAGCACGGCTTTAGAGAGCGTGGTGAAGATTCTGAAGGAACGAAGGGGAGGGTCCTGCCTCCGTTGTCCTGGCGCAAAGAAAGACCTGTCCCTTGGACGCGTAGACGCAAATAATAATAATAATAAATATATATATAAAAACAAAGAAAGCCCGTGAAGTAGGGGGAGAATTACTTCAGAAAGCTTTTTTNTGATCCAGCCCTGCTCGCTTGCTTTCTGTACCTTTCTCCTCCACCACCACCTCCTCCTCCTCCATCCATACCCTATCCCTTCACCCACATGTTTCGCTGTAACCTACCAAACTTGACAGCCTATCATAGTCTACCTACCGTAATCAATCAATCCAACTAGACCGGACTAAACCAGACCTGACTGCGCCTTACACCCCAACCCTTCACCCCTCCACCGTAACACGCAAAGTGGTCCGCAAGCAACGACATGTTGGCTTAGAAAGAACAGGGCCCCCTTTCACCCCCGTCCAAACAAACCACGAGACAAACCACGAGACCCTGTAAAAGTTAGCATACCAGTATACCATAAGAATCAACCGGAACCTATTGTATTGACAATTAGAAACTCTATTTGTTCTCTCTCTCTCTCTCTCTCTCTCTCTCTCCCGCTTTCAATGGAAAAGGGTTCAATAACGAATAAAGCAACCGACGTGTGACCAAGCACGTCCGAGTAAATTTCGTGGACCAACTTTGTCTTGTCATGTCCGTCCCTTTCTTTTCGGTCTCCCCCTTCGCTTCAAATACCCAGATTTGATTGGTCAATTTCGAGCCTGGAATAAACTTACGGCGCCTTGCATCTTGGTGGAGATGCAACGCCCTAGACACCACCACCCCCCCTCCCCGTTTCCCACTCCGTCTTCTCCATACCGTAACCCATCCCTCAGCGTGGGGCCAAATTCTACCCGTCCATCCGTATCGTACCATACCCAGAAACCCGTATCTCTCTACGGAACACCGATACGTTCTTCCTTCCTTTTGTACGAGTGTGTGGTAAAAAAAAAGGGAAAAAGGGGGGGGGGCCACAGAGCCAAGTGGTAGGATGATAGCCGTACTCGGGAATTTCTTTATCAATCCCATGATAAAACATTGGCGATATGATACAATACTGTAGAGGCCCAAGATCGCGGAGATGAATGAAGTAAAAGAGCGACCGCTGCTGTGGGGAACGAGGACGAAAAGGAAAAGAAAAAAAAGAAAGAAAGAAAGAAAAAGAAAAAGAAAAGAAAAGAAAAAAGCGAGTTCCACTGTTCCTGGCGGTTGGTCCCCCTCCTCGGGCGTAAGTTAAGGGTAGGGAGGAGGTACCGTACAGTGCGATGGAGAACGGGGGAATGAGGAAATTATTTCAATGAGTAAACTGGGTGCGGTGGGTAGTCCACTGTAAACAAGGGGGAAGGGAGGGAATATAGCGGTACCTACAAGTAGACTATCGCCTCTCTGGGTTGAAGTTACTCTCCCCTCCAGCCAACAGGTTACTCCGGGGTTGGGGCGAGTGTGCAAAAATACGAATGGGAAAAGGAAGGCACAGGAAAAGACCCGGGCCAAGTCAGAGTTGGGCAAAGGTACCGTGAAGTTCGTCGTCGATCCCGGGGATATCTATTTTGTCCGCCCCTAGCTCGTTCGAACCGTAGCCGGAATAAAGAGGGCTCCACGGTGCTAATCTTGTGCAGAAGGATTTCCGACGTTGTAGATGTTGTCGTTGCTGCTGCTGCTGTTGTTGTTGTTGTTGTTGTTGCTGTCGGTGTCGTTGTCGTTGTGCCCTTATTAACCATCACAGAACTGCGCACCTTGTATTTCCGGGTGCTGCTCGTTCGCTCGATCGCTGCCCTCGGTATGTACTGTACGGTAGGGTACAAGAGCAGTCAGACCTCACGTTATCGTGCTTGTGCCTTCGCCATTCTTGCTCGCTGCTCTAGCCTCCATCCCATGTTGCCCTGATTCACTTCTACGCTTTCACGGGGCCCTTAGTTCTGGCTTCAGAGAAAATAATAATAATAATTCAATCCCGTATCACCATCCACGGCTAGACTGCGGTAGAACACCGGGCCGTGAACTAAATACCGTACGGTAGTCCCTTCAAGATCATGAAGATCTCCGCTCAAAGACAGCAAGAAAAGGAACTTCCTCGGACCCATTAGAATAGGGGCGCGAGCGGAGGGACGCCCAAGTCATTCTCAGACCTCCTCCCACTATCATCCTGCTTCCTCTGCTGCAGCTTCTCCCTCTTCTCCCTCTTCTTCTCCTCCTTCTTCTCCTTCTTCCTCTTCTTATCCTTGATAACCTTCCGCTTCAATTGATTGAGCGGTTCCTTTTCGAATCATTCTCCTGCCTCGACTTCTGCTGGCTTCCACTCCTTCTGCCCTTTCGAAAGAGGTTTGCCGCTGCTTGAACTTGGCTGGGCCTTGTCCGATGGGGAATGCACGTCCCAGAGCGCACAACAATGCTTGCCCGCCTTCTCATTTGGTAACCTTTTAGAATCCTGAAACACGCGCTTGCAATTCCTCCACCCCCCCCCCCCC
>PYWC01000017.1:1628482-1656329 GCA_003182015.1 Tuber magnatum | reverse complement strand
GGGGGGGGGAGATAAGTGTGTAATACATACCCTCGCGGCAGCCCGGTCAAGAACTCGATACTCTTCGCATTTTCGGTCATGCATAGGAAATCAAAGTAATTCGACTTATCTCTCCCCTGCCACGAACGGACCGTGTAGCGGACGCATTGGCGGCCGCTGCTGGTGGTGCTCAATTCCGGGGATTTGTGCAATGTCCCAGAAATGGTAATCTTCGTCATGTCCCAGAAGGAGACGGAAGAGTACGAGAATCCGCGGAAGAAGCGGATAGTAGGAAGGACTGAGGCTACTGATGACGGAGAGGATCGGAACAGGGGGAGCATCGTCGGAGGGGAAAAAAAAGGGAGTCAATTGACCGTTTGATTGTTTTCCCTTTGGTGGGCGGGGCGGGGTGATGTGTGCGTGTGATTGAAGATTTGCAGGTGGAAGTGGTGGTGGCGGTGATGGTGGTTTGCGTGTGTGAGAGAGAAGACGGGATTGGGAGAGGGTGGGGGAGAGGAGAGGAGGTTTTCTGCGATTGGGATTTTTTGGCCCTGATGCTCAAGGTGTTTGTGGGGATTTTTGGTTTGTCGCTTTGCCGTTTTTGGGGTGGGATTCGCTTGGCGTTTTGGTTATGTAATTTAGTTTTCTTGCTTCACGGAGAACAGTGTCGGGCGGATAGCGGATGCATAGATTGGGGTTATTGTAAGGATTTTGTCAAATTTGATGAAAGAAGGGGTACTCCGGTACATCAATCGAAGGGGGAAACATGGGATCCCCTCTCGACTGAGTCCCGAGAGAGACAGTGCGAGTGATTCATCATGAACGACCCAGGCATAGGAAATGCTTTTCATTGTCTGATCCCGGGGCGCCAAATTTAAAGTCAAAAACAGTTGTGCTCAGTCCCTTTGTTTTAATTCACTTAGAGCAGTCTTGTCCCGAGCATGGCAGATGTTTACTCGTCAATTATTCTGGTGTTCTTTGTTCTGGGTACACCGAGCATTATATAGGATCACCCTTCACCACCCACAGCTGCGGTACCGACTAGAGGACCTCCGCAAAGTACCCGAGCTTCCAATACCTTCGCAATGGTTTCAAGAGTTGGCTCCGATACATGGCTTTCAACGGCCGAGTTCTTCCGTGCATCACTTCCTGACGACCAGCTGCCCGGTGGGCGAGGCGGACCGGACGAGCAAGCTCGCTATTACAGGGAAGAACACCCACCCATCCAGGGAGTGCACGAGCCGGCGTGGTTAGCAAGACGTGCAGTGGACAGAAAAAGAGGCCAAAAACAAGGGCCGGAAATGGGTGGTCGGGATACAATCGATATGTGGCACCGGGAAGACACACAACCAGCGGGCTTGCCTCAGATAACAATTGGCCGCCGGCCACTCCCTCCATCGGTGGACGCCATAGCCGTGTGCAAGACGCGCACCAAAGACATAGAACATCGGACGTGGGCTACATACGCCGAAATCAGGGCTCTAAATGATATCCACCAGTATTATATCGACCACCCCAACGAGTTCCGTCACATACCGGTTCCACGGGTATATACCCACAGCTTTCAACTGCCCGAGGCTAGTCTCGCGTTTAACCGGAGGGAGCAAGGCTTCATCATAATGGAGCATATCAAGGACAATAGAGTCCTCATCGCATCCTTTCCGAATGGGGATCATGGTTGGACACGGAGACAGAAACGACGATTCGTGAGGAAGATGGCATTGATACGTCTCCAATTGTTCTTCATACGCAACAACCAGAAGGGAGTAGAACCTCCGATACAGGAGCGGGTAAGAATCCCCGTTACCAAAGAGAGAGAGAGAGAGAGAGAGAGAGGAAAATCAAAAAGCCTCGCTGACAGAAGGACAGGGGATGCTCTCAACTACCATCAATAAGAAAGCTGGAAAAACGGCTGGAGGTCCTACTTTTTGGGAAGCCAGCTTCAATCCTCCTTACCCAAACAATCGAGCCTGGGTGCAGGCTCATCTCTCACGGGAGTACACATATTGGGAAGCAGTGGTCAACAACGATCACCTACACCATTTGCTCCCGGAGGTGATACCCGGTGGGTACGATCCGGACGGTTGGTTTAGGGATTTTCGGAGCCTCCAAACCGCCCTTCAAGACCGGGAGGTCCACGCCTTCCGTAGCGAGCCATTCCACGTCCTCACGCACGATAAACTCTCATCCCACGATGGTTCCATTCTCATGAAGGGCAAGAAAATCAATTGTATCGTCGACTGGGACCAATCCGGTTACCTCCCCATCTCTGAAAACATCAAAGACATTTTCAGGCAATACGAGGGGGCCGGCCTAGCAGACCCAGAGGAGTGGATCGACGATGCAGAACCTTTCTCGAAATCCGGGTTCTACGGCTGGAAGTGGAGAGACTGGATAGAAAATATGAGGATTAACAAGTGGCAATTGGAGATTAACTGGAACTTGCAGCAGGCAGATCAACAACCCGATCCTGCGCGTCGGATAGACTTCAAAGACAGGTTCAACTGGTATGGACGCATCACTCCGAATGATTTCAGGTACGGCGACAAGTACGCCGACCAGGATCTCAATGAAAGTGATGGATCTTTTCAGGGTTCGAAGTTCAGAAGAACGGTTGTTGTAGAAAGTGCGGAGGATGTATCTTACGTCAATAACCAAAGGCGCGCTGTCACTAATGATCCTGATTTGAGGTGGTGGCATGGACCCGTCATGTATCTCGTGAACGACTACGTGCGGACTCACCTAGGCTACTCTCCAACGTGGAGTTGGCAAGATCCGGTGATAGAGGATTGGGCTCGCCGCTCAATCTACTTTGGCGAGAACCTTGGTCTACACTAACATCCTACAAAAAACTCTGGTCCTGTTTCCCAATTTCCTTCTTAATCTGGCGGAGCCAGCTCCATTATTTGCCCCTCCCCCTCCCTCACCAGGGTCTTTTTTTTTTCCCCTTCACATTTCTTAACCAAAGAGCCCTGCAAGTTGATGGCTTTTCCGGGAGCGGTCTCTGAATAACCGTGCGCTGTCCTTGAGCACTATACGTCTCTCGTGAGAAGTGTCAATGCACACCTCTTCTCATATGTTTTATTCCTTGCTTTGTCTTGAGTTCCGTAGTTCATTTTATCTACCTATCAACACTTTCTTTCATTTCCTCAACCAACTGCCCTTCCCTCGTATCCTTTCATTCTTTCCCTCCTTTCCTTCCTCCCTTATTCCTCTCGGATCTTGCTACACTCTCCTTTTCAAATCAAAACCTTTCACTTTGTATACCATCTTGGAAAAGAAAAGAAGTGAAAAAAAATAAAAAATGAAGTGAAACCCCCCGTACATGCCATACGACCCAGAAACCATGTGAGGCCTCAAATGCCCCATCGCGAGAATGGGAAACACCACACACGGTACCACCACCAGTACCAGTAACCAGCCCCTCCCACTTCAGATTTTGTTGTCCGGGTAGACTATCCATTAGCATTCGGGAGCTCCTCTCTCGTTACACTTTTTTCTACGATACCATAGTACTGGTACAAGTAGCGGTTCCGCAAGACACCATGTGATAGACTAGACAGAGAGACCCAAGTTGGTTTAATACTCGAGCAAAGTGCCAGCACCAAACCCGTTTTAATTTCCCCACATACTGTACGCAACCGAACATGTGCTCATTCATCACTATGACGACAACTTAATAATCACGGTGGGTATCATAGTAGTGGCACCACTTCCCTTTTTAACACGCGAAAAGCATTATATACCGTGCCACAACCACCCACCCCCATACCGGTTATATCCAAAGTTAGACTAAAAGGAGGCACTTTCAGTAACGAGTAAGTTGAGCACGGAGGTGCTGTATGTAAAAAACTTTATGGTTTTGGCCGAATAGTATCCATGCATTTTGCGTAAATTATGTTACTCTAGCATAAACCGAAGGTGAAAAAGTGTGGGGGTAAAACAGGTCTTACCAATGGAAGAAGAAGAAAACTCTATCCATCTATGATATTATGTTTCCGAAAAGGGTAAGGTTAAGAGATCTTTGTCAAAAGAGGGTGGATATGATAACGATAATTGTTTTTCTCAAAGTGTGGTATGATATTACTATGAGGATTTCTTTCCGATTTTTTTTTTTTTTGAAGGAAGGTTTCTTTTTTTTGCTTTCGTGTATCGATTTTCGGGAGTCTATTTTGGGTTCTGGTATCATACTTGTAAGTGGTTTTTTTTTTATATCATAGAAGGTATTATACTTGACCTCTTTATCCTGGTATTGTATCATAGAAGAGTGTGTTGTATGGTAAGGTAGAGAGAGAGAGAGTAATGATAAGTTGACTGTTTTTTTTGTGTGTGTACTGTACCATACTAGGCTTATATGAATAACAAAGCGTGCTGGGGGTTTTTTTTTTTTAAACTTTGAATACTACCACTCGAGTAGTTAACGTACCTTACAATACATTTTCTTTTCGGGTATGATAGATACCAAGGTCCAGAAGTCTGTAATTATGATATCATACTTGAGATTTCCTTGATGGGTATCAAGATTTTTCCGTACAGTACCGTATCTGTAAACCATGCACACATGGTATACCTCCTGTAACCTTGACAAACTCAAATACACTTATCATACAATCACAGAAGGACAGGTGTTATTGGCACACACAACAAAGTATCATAACCAAATGCAACCCCCAGCGTCCCACTCATCACCGGAAGAAAAGAAAACTGTTTCGTCAAACTTCGAAGAAAAAAATAAACCCCCCTACTTATACGCTAGGGTATCATACACATCTCGCCTATCCGTACCACCGCAGATTGCCGGTGGATCACCGTACTCGTAGGTGCGAAGCAGATGGCCCCCATCTCACATGTACACTTGAGTGACCCACGCGGGAACCCGCTCGCCTGCCTATCCTTCTATCAATCATACCCTACAGTAAGCACTGTACAGTACTCGGCGGGTACATGCCGTAAATAATTTTATGAGGAAACTACAGTTCCACCCACTCTCTCTCCCTCCATGATCTCTGAGAATAAGCGTAGGTCGGCGGGTGGTATGATATGTAGCGGGGGGAGATCCAACTTGACGGTCGTGTGCTGGGAAAGAGGGAGTGAGTGAGGCTGTGAGCAACTTATTATTACCGTGAAAACTGGAACGATCGGGAATGATGATACCAGCAGTCTGGAGGAATGATACTGGTCCCCGCTTTGCCGGTCCGGTTGGGACTGCCGGTAGTGAGGTATCATGCTTGTACAAGTACTGTACTGTATAACGGATCTTGGTAGAGAGGGAATTTTAGCCTTCTGCCTGTACTGTTAACCGTACATGTTCCCGGCATGAAGAACCTGAACACAGGGGTGTGTTCATGGGCTGAACCCATGCTGCCAAGGGCATGATATCTGTCAATCCTCCAATTGTGAACATGAAGATCAGCCTAAAAAAAAATATCAACATAAAGATTGAAGGTTAGTATAGAACTTCAAGGTATCAGAATCATAAATACTCACTCACTATGTAAATAGAAAAAATGCAAAATCAAAAATGAGTACTTACCTTATAAACAATGCTGCATAGTTCAAACTTTGTGGTTTGCAGCAGGCTAAACCTACCAACAAATTGCCAAAAGCTAGCAGCTGAGCCTTAGGACAGTATACAATATCTGTCAAGGCCCCTCAACCTTGATAATGCTCGAAGGGAGACTTTTCACCCTCAACACACTGACAAGGTAGCTACTGGTTACTACTGCAATTATGAGTATAACTCATTGGACAACAATGCTCCCTGAGACTACAGCAGAGTATAGAGTTCAGGCCTGTGAGAGAACTCTCTGAAAGGCTCTCAAGATGGAAGAATACTTGTACAAGGTAGCTTGCAAGAAACAATTTCTTGATAAGTGATAAAAGTAGCTGCAGTTTGAGTTTGCTATAGCCTATTGACATTGGTCAGTAGCTGATTCAAATTGGTATTAGGTTATCTGGATCAACAAGTATTATACTTAGCTTAATGGTACTCATAATTAGATCTGGGTAATCCAATACTCTAGAGAGGAGTACCAGGAGTATTGCCTTGTACTGAAGTTCAAAAAAAAAAGGACATGATCATAGTATAGGGAGGAATAATAGGGGGGGGGAAGAGAATGTCCCCCGATCCTATAGGATAGGGAGAACTGAAGCATGACAATGGCAAATAGTTATATTAATAATATTCTTACTCCCATTATTGTGCCCTTTTGGTATCATGAAAGTGAGCAAATCAGCCACTGCATATGACTGATAGAAGATGGGACAGCAACCCATAGGGCCATTCAAACTCAGAGGATGGAGGAGGAGAATGGAATTCTTAGACTTAATTGGCCTCTGTCCTCTCCTAATCTTAATCCCATCAACAATATTTGATATATCTTGAAAGATATATTAAACAAACACCTTCCAGGGCCCCCTGGTTTGCAAGACATGGCAGAGACTATTTGGGAAGAATGGGACAGGAACTCAGATGTGGATCTTTTAACATTTATTGACTTGATATCTCAGTGGAGTGAAGCTGTAATTACTGCTTCTGCAGAACATACTGGCTAGTAGATTTTCCTTATTATTTGTAATCACATTCATTCCTACTATTTATATTTTCCATATTTTCCTCTAACTCTTATTTATTTTTTATTTTTTTTTACAATAATTCTATACTATTCATACATTATCTTGCCTCTGTCGTGCCCAGAAAACCCTCAAATATAATCTCCCACCCCTGCTCCACCCCTGTCCCGACCCCTGTTCCCCCCAGTTTTACTGACAGGTTCTTCATGCCGGGAACGAGTAGCGGGATTCTTAATTATTATCATTATCATTATTACGGCTCTTGTGGTATGGTGATATATAGTACTGTACTGGTGGGGCGTTAGTTATCGCGTGAGACGGTGATGATTAATTATGGTGGGTTCCCTTGTCTGGGGATGTGGATGCGGATGCGGGAGCATACCCGGGGGCTTTTCCAAAGAACGACGGTGGCGGCGGTATCATGGATGGATTTATGGGTGGGTAACTCACTGACCGGGTGAACTGTACTGTACTCGTCCCCGACCATAAGTACCCGAAAACAGGGATTAAAGAAATATATGGTAAAGACATCTGAGCGTATCTGAGCTCCCATACAAAATAACCTTGTATTATACCCCCCCCCTGTTTTCGGGTACTTTTTTTTTTATTTTTTTTAAAAAACTTTATTCAAATTATTGTGGATGTCTTCGCCTATATAAGCATAGTTACCTTCTGGTAACCAGACAGCGCCACCATAATTCTACCTCTCCCCCTACTCTTCGCCATGGGCACTACCCGAAGGCCCCCCGAATGGGCCTTAAACCCGGTGACTCCCACTAAAGTACAATTTAACTAGCCAACCAACAAACTATTCTCCCCCCGTCCCTTGTCCCCCATCCTTTCTCTCGCGCAACCCCTCGAGTGTAAACATACTCCTCCTCCCCCTTCCGGTACTACTTCCCTCCTCTCCCTGTCTCCTCCCTCCTCTTGGTCCAGTTAGTGCCCCTACCAGTGCACCACCACCCTTTAGCCACCAAGACAATACAGGCTCATTCCGCTCATCCAAACTCTTCCCCCTCACCTTCCTCTTCTTCCTTCCCTCTACCATCACCCACCCCGCTCGAGGCCCAATTGGTGGTCTGCTCCCTAACCATCTATCCTCCTCCTCCATCCCTTCGTCTCTTCTCTCCTCCTCCTCTTCTACCTTCCCCTCTGGTGCTGCCTCCTCCCTCACTCCACCTCCAGCCACCTCCTCAGCCCCACCCATTGCCTCCATCGCCACACTCTCCTCAGCCACCTTATATGCTTGCACCACCTTACTAGCCACCTCCTCTTTTTCCTCCTCCTCCTCTCCTCTACCCCTCTCCTTCTCCTCTCTCTTCTCTGGTCCCGGAACTCCCTTCCTTCCTTCATCCTGCCTCCCCTGTATCTTTCTCAACTAGATAGCCACATGATGTCTCAGTGGTGCAACTTCCTTCTCCAACTGAAAGTTCTTTTCCACTGACTGAGCCAGCAACAATGCCATCTACACCGTTTCGTTCTTTGAAAAATTCTGTGTTCGTTTTGCCATGACATAGTAAAACTCGTATGGATAGATTAATAGCGTATTGATCCTCCTCGTAGGATGAAATCAGATCCTGTAAGCCTGAATAAAGAAACTTGAAGCTATCGTGGTATGGAATCAAGAAGGATGATTGGTTGAATCGCTGAATGTGACATGTCACAAGGCGTAGCAAGTTGGTTGTAATGAAGACCGTCCTGTTTTTGGGTACTTATGGTCTAGGACGAGTACCAGTACCGATAATTATCAGAGTGCCGGTATTATTATTCCTTCGTTCGTACTCCGAAATTCATGGAAAATTAGCATACCATAGTGCAATGTGCAATGCACGATTAACCATTTTTGCAACGCACTAGAAAATACATAATGCCATAAAGGAAGGACCTAATAGACTGACCAATCCAAAAAGGAAAAAAGGATTAAACGCCCGAAATGCCTATTGTGAATCTGTAAAGTGTAGATCATGATACAATCGCATACAAAAGATTTTACATAGCAGAACTTGGCATAGAGCACACTGAAAACCAGTGTAGTGTATACAGCCACCTGGACCTAGAGAGCTATTAAACACTGAGGGAAACTGGGGGTTTTTAGAAAGGATGCAACAAAAAAGACAAAGACTTTTGCTTTGGGCAGCTTTTTCCAAAACATGAGTTCCAGGAAGCAGCCGTCGTTTATCAAGCTCAAAGTTCTTAGTTATGTAGATTCTAAAACCTCTTTTCTTGGAACTTCGTTGTGGTATGAGTCCGGGAGAAAATTGCTGAATGCCTGAATGTGAGATTGCCGAGGGATTTAGATGAAGGGCATGGGCGGAAGAAGGATTTGTATGGCGAAATCCCTCTAATACAAGGTTCTAGACCAGCCTTGTCGGGAAAAAACCATGGTTGGTTTATACTATGGCCCGAGTATTGGTAGTAGAACTGTGTGTATTATTAGTAGTAGTTCTGCTAATATAGGAAAATTCATGAAAGTATTCTAATACTAACCTAGCAGTTGCAGAAGTCTGTAGATAAGGGTTTGAAGGTGATTGAGAGGGGAGAGCAGGAGACAAGGTAGGAGAACGCGATAATGGAGGATGAAAATAGATTTGTGCAAGAAGAGTGATATTCTCATCTCTTTAATAGACTCATTACCCCACCCAGCCAATACCAGGTCTTGATTGTTAGGAGTAATTCGTGGTCGCCTCCGGGAGCGAATAGCAAAATTTTGTTCCTCCTCAGTATACTCATGATATGTTGTTAGAAATCTGACCACATTTTTGTCTTTCCAAACAATAGCTAAAACATCATTTAACACTATACCAGAAAGTGTATTTCATGGTAGATGAGATACATGCTTATTGAATTTAAGAATGCGGGGGTATTTTGAGGAATTTGGCCTAGTTGTGCCACAGGCTACAATAGAATATTTACGAAGCGCTCTAAAGAGAGGTATGTTGGAAAAATAATTGTCACAATAGAGGATAAAACGATGCATAGTATAGGGAAGAGACATTATCAATTGAAAAACAGCATGAGAAGTAGGAGAAAGACTCTGTTTACTTGATCCCTGGTATAAAGAGTCTTTTAAATCAGAAAATTTATCAACTCTGGAGGTAAACATAAAGGCATAAGTATAGCCTCACTCATACAAAGCTAACATCTTAAAGCCTTGAGGTATAGGTTTTGCCTGCATCATAACTGTATGAACTGAGCGTCCTATAAATCTCACCATCATCTCATCGATTGCCACACTACTTCCTGGTACCATATAGGCCTGAAATCTCTCTTCTAGGTTTCTGGCCAGTGGTTGCAGCTTTTCTGTCCAATGGCATTGCGAACGGGACTGGACAGTAACTGATACGACATGAAAATACCGTTTTAACTGCTCAAATCGGAACTTTGACATGTATCGCATAATGTCATGAACAGGGAACTCATGACTTCCTTCCCAATAGAGTCCTATTCTCGCCTTATGTACTCCCATATAAATCAACAGGCCAACAAAAATCATTATCTCTCCAGCTGAAGTTCTCTGCTATCTGCACCCTCTCTGACCTGTATTCTTGTACTCGGCATATGCATTTGTATTTTCTGCCAGTGTGTTGAACTCAGTATCAGGAAAGTGCAATTGGAAAAAAGACCCTGGAGTCAATTGTACTATCCTCCTAGTACTATCCGCATCCGTACTAGCAGTTGTATTGCAAGAGGAAAACTCTGACGGTAGAGTAAGGTATCGTGTATGCTCAGGTGATGGATGAATCAGCAGACGGAATCGTGGTGGAGGAGGTAATTCTCGGTCAAGATCCCGGACTGTTGCTCGGCTAGTATTGTGACTTTCTTCTTCACAATCGCCCTCTACTTCCTCCTCTTCCTCCTCTTCCTCCTCATTTCTGGCTACCATATCAGCATGCTCCACTGCCGCATAAGCATTGTCTTCTAATTCCACCTCTTCTTCGGAGTCATCAAGGTTCATAGAAGCTGCGTTCAGTGGTGCGGGGTTCAAATCATCCAATATTCCAAGGGCCGGGTATTCAGTATAGTATGCCATTCTTCAATCGGAGTTTCTAAACATTGTTAACAATCCCGTTATATTCTTGCTCTTTGGTATTCTTTGCTTACCGTATTATTGAATAGCCAAAAACTCTTCTATCGAGCTGTATTTCCTTGTCGCTACCATTTCATCTCTGCTGTCACATCCCCTTTTTCAACCCTGACGTCAAGGTCCCCCTTGTTACTAGTAAATATTCTACTTATGGTTAACATCTTATTCAGCCGTGTTTAGTGCGGCACTAACTTCTTTCCGTGAATACGAACGAAGGGATACGATATCTCCACCTTGGCCCCCCCACTCTTCCCCGCGGGGTCGGTGCTATTCCGTCCGGCTGTGATACTTGTATATACTGTACTCGTACCGTGCGGTATGCCAGGAGATGGTGCTGTTCGTCGTCGTCGTTTAATCTGGAAAGGGAACTAGACATTAGTAATTGCACTATGCATGCATGAAGAGCTTGTTTGTTTTTAATCCCTGACGTTTCATTCGCTATTATCGCTGTCCTGTCTACCGGTACGAGTGCGTACAGTACAGTACTGTACATTAATCTAGAACGAGGTTTTTACCATATTATTTAGAGATGGCTACTCGAGTCGGGTATCGATGATATAGCGAGCCGACCAACTAATAACGAACCAAAGAATATACTGTACGAGTACTCGAGTACTGTATCGTAGGAGAAAAGCCCCCCTCCACCTTCCTCCTCCGCCGGTTGGCCCAGAATTATAAAAGCACAAAGCGAGCTCACGAGCAGGCTGGCAGTCAAGCAAGAAGGACCATGCGATAATACAACATTTATCATCATTCTCCCTACCGTACCCCCAGCCCCAAGTACGAGTAAAATTACCTTGCATAAAGTGGAGCACTCGCACCCGCTCCACAGCCCTGTGACAGGTGGGTATGATACGAGTAGGAAACGGTACGATACTGGTATCCCACGAATACAGCACAGCGCAGCGCAGTGCAGTAAGAACCCTCCACAGGAACACAATTTGCGGAGAAAACCTGCTGCTGCGGGAAGGGTTCCTTTTTCCTTCCCCCCTCCCTCTCCTCCTTGTGCCCCTTGGGGCAGGGTAAGACGGAAGTCTCCGCACTTCCAACGCGACGATTGACAACTAACGATTTCCGCAGCGGCCAGCCATGTCTTCGAAGAAGCAAAGGAACGGAAAGAAAAAGAAAAGAAAAAAGCATCAACGTACAATAACTACCGGTAGTATACCGTAGTAGGGAAATCCCGGTCCGATAGCTTACGCAGCAGCTTAGCTCAGCTATAATATAATGCCGTAGCTCGCCATACAAATATGGT
Source organism: Tuber magnatum (assembly GCA_003182015.1). Classification (NCBI taxonomy): domain Eukaryota; kingdom Fungi; phylum Ascomycota; class Pezizomycetes; order Pezizales; family Tuberaceae; genus Tuber; species Tuber magnatum. The sequence goes on along the minus strand of PYWC01000017.1, from coordinate 1,644,438 downwards.
ATCAATGCTAATACAACAGTCTTCAGCTCGGGCCTGCGGAACGTAAAACAAACCCACATCGGCGAGAAACCTGGAGCCAATGGGGTAGAGCGTGCCGGCGAACCGTAAAACCCCGCAAAGACGGATTGGACGGAGGGATGGGTGGTTCAGCTGTATTATACCGGTACAAGTACCGTGCCACGGCGGGATTGTAAATGATATTTATTGTTTGGTATTACCGCCGCACTCCGCGCTGCAGTGGTACGTACCGGGCCAAGCATTGAGTCCCATATTGCGCTTTTCGATCCGTACGTATGATGCGTGAGAGAGAGAGAGCCTTTGCGGGTGGGAGAGGAAGGAAGGAATGGAAAGAATAAAGAGAGCCAAGGAAAGGAAAGAATGGTTCATCGGGATCAGAGCCAATCAGTTAGCTGGACCCCCCCCTTACAACATACCCCGTTGTTTTATGTCCCCTTTTTCTCTTCTTTCTTTTTCCCCTTTTCTTTTTTAGAAACTATTCTTAGATGCAAGTAAGAATTGGGGTTCGAAATCTCCTCAAAGTTGGTAGGTATGATACGGTATGGTGGGAGGTGAGTGAGAGGATTCGCTGGATGAATGAATTTCAAACGGTGAATAGGAAGAAGGGAAGGGGAAAGGGGATGTGGGGCTCTATTTCGCCCGTTTATCTGTCTGGTTGTTTGGTGGTGTGGTTAGGGGGCGGGTCGGGGCCCGGGTGATATCACTCGGTTTGCGTTTTATTCTTCCGTAGATTGAGGGATGGTGGTCATGGGAAGAGGAGCAGTGCGAACTGGTGGAGTCTTTCGAGGGAGCACTCCTCGGGGGAGATACAGTATCCTAGAGTGGCTGACGGCTTGTGGATGCGACGTGGGCGATGGTGGTACAAAGTACCGCAGCGGTACCGGTACGAGTACTCTGGTCCTAACTAACGAATTTGAACATGAGGTTATGGCACGGTACTGTACGTATGATACTGGTACCTGTAGCAGGCGAGAAATAATTGAGGGCAAGGATTCGCAGTATACTGTATGACGGAGGAATGAAACCAATTCCCATACTCCGAATACAGTACTTGTCCAAACCCACTACCCCCGTTTTCGGACACAGGTACAGTACGTCTTACCCGCTACGAGCGCCCGTACCACGGTAAGGAAAACTCTACCGAACCTGTTCGTCCGGGTTTCGACAAGAATTCCTTCACCAGATGCCGGAAGCGGTACTGTACAAGTGCCGGTGCTTGTACCGTACCGTGCGATACTTGGGGATTGGATTAGTTGGCTGTTTACAGTAATTGTGCCCCTCCCGGGTCAATCAGGGGCAAGGCATGGGAGCTCTCGCTAATGCGGAAAATTTATCTACTGGGGTATGGCCTTCCTTGGTCTGTGTGCGCATTAGGCGAAGAAAACCGGTTATCAGTCAGTTCCAGGAGTGAAGGTCTTACTCGTAAAGGGAGGGAGAAGAGGGGAAAAGAAGAAGAAAAAAGTACCGTGTTCCTTCTTTGTCATCGTGAATCTGAATGTTATACGAACGAGATGTTATGATGGTGTTGTCGCGACGCTTTGTGAGACTTTTTCTTGTACAGCACTGTACATACAGAGGGAAAGCAAGAGTTGAAGGAAATGCACTTGTGGGATGACGCCCTCCTGGCTTGACGTCGCCATGTTGCTTGAAAGACGGGAGAAAAGTACGAAGAGTGCTGCATGATACTGATACAGTGTACTGTACATTACTGCACTGGTGTAATACGGTACTGTACTGTACCGGTGGAGTTCCTTATTCTATCTCATTTTATTCTTCTGATTCAGTTGAGCTCCCATTGTTCTCCCCATGATAGGGGCGGCCCTGATCTCTCGATGCTAAGCCCCCCCACCCCCCACCCCCACAAACTGCGACAACTCAGACACGCATGGGAGTAGCTCGTCAACATTGTTCCTACTCGTCCGGGCATCTCTAGCACCGCAGGCGGGAAAGGGGGCCAGGCAGACAGGAGAGCGATACGGTACGATGCCCAGATTGTACTGTACGAGTATGATACCCTGCGGGTACGGTAGGCAAGTCTTCCAGGACTCGACATGACGGCCGTGCTCGTGCAGTGCCGTGCTCTACTAAAGTGCACACTTTTATGGTGGTTGCACCTTTGAGCGATGGAATATGTCTGTGCCAAGGGTCACAACTTGCATTGAGGGAGGCTCAAGCTTGCTCACAAACGAGTACCGGTACTGTACCCTACTAGCACATACCCGTACCCGATTTTTCCAAGCTTTAGCTTTGTGCAACATCTCATGACCGCTGCTGCTGTTTGGCTCCAAGAGGCGACCTTGGAAGATCATTGCAATTTCCCCTTCAACAAGGCTGGCTGTCTGACAATACAAGGATGTCCTTTTCGGTGCGGAGATTTGTTGATTGCCCCCCCCCCCCCCCGGTCTGCTGATGCTGCACCTATTGTACTGGGCCAAGCTCGGTCCATCGATGTGGCGTGCGAGGAGGTATCGTCGCAGCGCGCGACGAATGTGCGACGACTGTTGGCTCAGGATAAATATTGGTACGCTAAAGTCATCTCCTTTGCGAGGGTGACCCATGAGGACGGGAAGGCAGGAAGCAGCGAGTACGAGAAGGGCCCAATCGTGGTGCCCAGGGGAGGGGGTTGATTCGGGCCATTGTGAATTGATTGGAGTTGTTCTGTTCTTTCCAGCTCAAACGGAATTTTTTGAGTGAAGCTATTCTTGTTTGGCGATGCCGTGGCTTTCAAGGTATGATACCGTACTGTGCAGTACAGTACTGTGCTGTGTTGCGGTATTGCCTTGTGGGCAGCCGGCAGTACGGTACGGCGCTCCGCTTACTTCAAAGGGATACAAGTACTATGGCACGGTAGAGTCTCCAGAGGGAATTTATCCAACATGTATGATACAGTACACAAATCAGGGTATTTCTCCATTCAGAAGAGAGAGGGCTCAGTGTTTGTCCCAGTTGGTCTCCCTCTACCCTGCAGGGAAGATAACTATTTCACTCGCTCTTTATATTTTTTTTATTTATTCTCACTTGTTCACTAATTCGTACAGGTCGCTGACTGCTTCCCGTCTTCTCTCATCCCCGCCCCTCCTTTGATACTGTAGGCACGTACTGGGCCCGCCTACTCAACCAACACTTCCTTTCCCCTCCCATCCTTTTTCCCTCCCTCCTCTCTCCACCCTTTCTTTGCATTGAGCTGTAAACTGTGGACGTAGCACCGCAAACCGTCATTGGTGGTCTTCCCACTCGCCCACTCCCTCTTCACGTCCGACCACGCTCCCTCGTTCATTCTGTCACTCGTTGATTCGTTGTCATTCATTTCATTCATTCATTCATTCCTTTTTTTTTATTCCGTCTAGTCACCAGCGGCTCTCGCTGTCCCTCACCTTCTTCCCCATCTCCGGACGCTAACTTCCTTTTACTACTGCAGCCCATGTTTCAATCCCCCTGCTGCTCTTAATATCGACTGCCTTCCCATTTTCAGTCACTCCCTGATATCGTGGGAGAAGGAAAAAGTCTGGTCGAGTTGCCCAAGGTGATTGGTATCCCGCCATGTATCTCGACCGCCCCTTCGTTCTCCATGCGCTACTTGTGCTTTCACTTTTGGGTGGAATTGCTCTATCCAGAGGGGATAATATACATCGCCGTCAAGATGGGGGTGTTGCGTTGACGACTTCGAACAATAAACCTTCACCCTCAACGGGCTCTGGGGCTCCAAGTCAGACATCCGTCTCTCGTGCCGCCGCAAACACGGTTTCAAATGCTCCATCGCTTACAGGAAATGCTCAGAGCTCAACCTCTGGGGAAAAGAATGCTGATGAGACGATCGAGAGTTCCCCCGCGCCTACTATGGCCGAGGGTGGGGGCAGCTTGAGCTCAAACAGTACCTGTGAGTTTTTTTCTTCTTGAAATCTGTTATCGTCGATATGGGTTTTGCAGTTCCTTGGGATCGTGGCAACTAACTCTCTTGATAGCAAACCCAGCGGATGAGATTTACCGGGGAGGCTTGCCAATAAATCCTATAGTGACGCCCGGGATTGCCGTTGCGGGCGTGTTGCTTTTACTCGCTGGTATACCGTATTGCTTGATTGGAATTAAAATCAGATTGTAGGAGACATTGATTTGTTTTGAGGGTGTATAATATCCACTGACAACACTCGGGATATCATAGCCTACACATTTTCCTGTCTACAGCTTTTCTAGCTAGTTTGGGTGTCACCGTACTAGTTATCTACGTCATGAATCCACCGGTTCAGTTCGCCATCCAAGGGGCCTATGTTACCGCTGCAACCATCACTGGCCTTCTGACGGGCGGTTTGGCTGTTGTATTCCCTGAAGTCACAGAAGCCCTGGGTTGTTTGTTGGGCGGCTTTTCTGTTTCCATGTGGTGTTAGTGCCCTGTTTCCCGTGAGGCGCTTGGCGGTGTTTTGCTAACCCGACCCAATCAACAGTTCTTGTATTGAAACCCGGGGGGCTTGTACCATCAGTCTACGGAAAACTTATACTAATTGCCGTCTTTTGTTTCGCGCTTTTTGCTTTAGCATTTCACCGGCTTACCAGGCCATACTCTTTAATATTTTCCCTTTCTTTTTCCGGGGCAACGACGATAGTTCTAGGAATCGATTGCTTCTCCAGGGCTGGCCTCAAGGAATTCTGGCTTTATATTTGGGGTAATGATCAGGCCTCCTTTTTACCTCTTTCATGTTAATCTAGTCTTAGAGAGATGCTGACCGATGACAGCCCTTAATGATAATATTTTCCCTTTGGAGACCAATAATTACCCACATACCCGTGGTATTAGAGTTGAAATCGCTGTCATCGTTCTCATCACAGGTTTTGGTATTATGTCGCAGGTCAAGCTTTGGAACATACTCAAGGAGCGACGAGATGCTAAAGACGCTGAGAGGCGAAGACAAGGTGCGGATATCGAGGCTATGGATGCGGATGCCGGGTTAAGGGTTGAGGAAGAGCACAAATTGGAGCGGGAACAATGGGAAGCAACCTTTGGGCACAAGAAGGCAGATGGAGCCACTGCCGAGGAGAGACCGGCCACTGGAAGGATAAGCCGAACGGACTCGGGACTTGGGGATGATGTGGGCTATGGAAAGAACAGCGTTGACCGGACCGAGGAATTTGTTGAGACGGAGAAGATGAGAAGAGGACGTGAGGAGCATATCCAGATGGTCCAAATGGGAGGAAGTCGGCCTCGGTCGATAAACGCATCTGGAGGCGACACAGCGAAAAACCAAGGGTCTCCAAATCAGAACCAATCATCCGAGGACGTCGACAATATTGAGTCCGTTGAAGGCTCAGATGCTCCGAAACATGAGAGGGTCCTTACCCCTGGAACTGCCTCAAGACCCCAGTCCTCACAGTCCATCGCTCCGAGTTATTCAAATCAGCTTAACCCCCAACGGCTCTCTTCTCAATCCGCGGTGTCGCAGGAGGCCGCTGCCCAAAGGCCTAATGTCCCACCGCCACCTGTGGTGATCCCCCTTCCGGTCCCAATCCCAGTTGAGGCAGAAAATGGCGACGAGGATGAAGCATCTTCTCTCGCTACGTTTGCTGGATCAGATCGGATTATTAGCCAAGAGATAGATGAGAATGCTTTTAGATCAGTGGTCAAGATGGTTGACGAGGAAGGCAGGGTTTCTAGTGTAGCAGCAACCCTCGATGACAACGAGGGCGAGGTGGTTGACCCTGTGGAAGAGGATTTCCCGCCGACCAAGGAGGCTTCGCATGAGGATCGCTCCTCGCACACATCACCGGTCAAAACTAAAGTGGAGGAGGCGCCTGGCGAGTCCCGCAATAGAGATTCGAATTTGAGTCCGGCCGGAGAAGAGACGCCGGCAGTGGCCGAGAGCAAATCCGAGGTAGTGGAAGCGCCGGAGTCCGGAAGGAATGATGCACCGTTACAGAATGCTGAGAAAGACGCCGTCACCGAAGATCACTCGAAGGGAACTGATTCGCCTGATGAGACAAATCTTATTGTACCAACTTCCAACTCCACACCTCCGAGCACCTCGCCACCATCGGCAGTTTCTGCAGCCCCAGTGAATCTAACGCAGATACGGGGGGATTTGACACCAGCATCAACTCCCAAGCCCAAGTCAAGCCCACCCTCACCGCCCGGCCCGGAAACACAGCTCCAGGCAAAGTGCTCAAAAGTCGTTAAGAATTACCGAACGAATGAATGGGCCAAGCATCTTGCAGATGCTGAGCTACCTGAATTGGACAACTTGGAGGAAGCCACCGAGGCCATCGGCGCTCCCAAAGAATCACCTGCGCCAGTCCATATTGAGGAACTCCAGGAGACTGCAGCTATTAAACCGTCCGCATCTCCAAGACCAGTCTCTAAACTATCTAGCAATGAGAACCCAAGCCCAATGCCCGCTCCAGTTAACCGCCCGCCTGTACAGCTAGGAAAAACGCGCTCATCTATTCGCACGAGTTCTGCGCCAAATCCTTTACCAGAAAGTGTTCTACCTGTAGAGCGCTCTATGTCGCCTAGTGGTGGTAGAGCAACGCCGAAGCCGTTTACACAAAATACTTTGATTGGAAAACGCGAGAGCATGGTTCGAAGCAGACAGAGCTTCAATGCTCTAGCCGAGCACAGGCCAAAATCTTCCTCCCCGACCCCACAGCCGCCCTCGGAACCCAAGAATCAACAACCTAGAGCAATTCCTGTTCCGAATACGTCCTTCGTCCCTCAGCGTCAATACACGGGCCCATTTGCTCAGCTTCCTACAAGTGATGATAAGTCTGCATATCAGTATCGACTTAGCATGCTCGACGATGATATGCCTTTGGCTGATCGCCGCAATGAGCTCCTTCAACATGTCATGCCCCAGGCCGGTGCTGTGCCGGCGCCTCCTCAACAGCAGCAACGCCGCAGTCTTCCCCCTCAGGTGGATAAACGTGAAACCATGCTCAAGAACTGGCGTGAGACGGTAAAGGCAGAGCTCCAGACATCTGGTCATGCAACTCACGCAATCCAGGAGAGAAGGGGTGAAATGTTGAATGAAAGGATCCAGTCAATTCAGAACGAACGCCATAAGAATCTGAAGGAAAACTTTAGGGATGAGATGTTTGATGAGAGAATGCGGCAGAAGGATATGCTAGACCTTCACAAGGAGGCTATGAGGAGGATGCAAGCGAGTGCGAACAAGCACATTTAGGAAAATATTCCACTCGGGGGCGTGTGAGGAAATAGCCTCTACTTTTCTTTTCCATCTGGCGTTTTGGCAGATTTATATGGTTTCAAGTACATACTTTAATGCTAATGTTGCATGATGGCTGACGCTTACCTGGGATTCTTTTCTGTCACTCACACTCCCAAATCAGTAGCGTAGGTGACGGCTGGCTACTTTGGAGCTCGTTCACTTGTTTTTTTGTTTTTTGTTTTGCCCCCACTAGGGAACCTATTTCTTGCTAAAAAAAAAAAGAAAAAAAGAAATCACCGAAACCCCGTGTATTCTTGACTTTTTTTTTTTTTCCAGTTGAAAATCATGCCCAACTTATAACGGGGGTCTTTATTAACTCCATACCTTCCCCCCACCTACCTACCCACACACCTTTCCCTCATGCTCGCTCGAGTGCCGTAATATTTTCATTTCTTCAATGAAGGAAGGGATGTGAGAAGAGGGGGCGGGTGGACAAAAGGGTAATAATATTATTAGCTAGTCTGTAATTTTGCATATTTGGTTGCTAGTGGTGGTTGGGTACGGTGCAGTTGGTAGAGGTAATTTAGATAGATGAATGAAGTTTGAGAGAGGATGTTATGACTTTGAAATAACGCTGTACGAAAGTGAAATATGATACAAAGCTTGGCGGTATGACGGGGTTTGGTTTGTAAGGCATACATACACTGTGCTAATGCCCGTGTGTGTGGAATATCAATGTTGACCTCATACCGTATCAAACCCCTATTGGACCAGGCCTCCCAAGCACCGCTACCGTACTTGCTATGATATCATAAAAGAGAAAATATATCCCCAACCTCTAACTATCGTATGCGCAAGCAACACCCGGAACCGCACTTTGCTCGATAGAACCAGGCTCACCCATACAGTATTGAAAATTCCACCACGATAACCCGCTTGAGTCACCCCCCCGGAAAAACTCACCGTTATCTAAAATTCATCCCTTGATAGATTTTCCTAAAGGTATCATATGATAGAGATTGCACAGCGAGTGACAGTATATGATTTCCAAAGAAGAAGAAAAATAATTATTTTTTTCCTTCTCTCCTTTCCTTCAATAAATTACCATTTATCTCCATCCCCATTCTTCACGTTCTCAATTTTTTTTTCCTTCTTATTCCGAATTCTCGTAACGTTCTTTCAATACTATATAAACTCTTTGTATCACGAATAGGACGAAATCCGAATCAATCTCACGTTCCTCTTGTATGATATATATCTTTTCGGACCCCAATTTCCCATAAAGAATAAAGATAATATCATACTTTTCTTCGGTCATAATTGACGCCGGAATGAGAGGGAGGTGCAAATTGGGATATATGGTACAGGCAGGAACAGTTAGTTATTTATTGGTATGATATGATAGGAGGTCCTTACGCCCATTAAAAATTAAAAATTAAAAAAAAAAATGGTATGACTTGATATACATTGACAACGGTTTCTTCCTTTCTTGGAAATATGGAATATATACAAGTACGATACAATTGCTAGAGGCCCCACGTTTCCGAGAATATAATAATCGGAAAAATGAAAACCAGTCAAGAGTGTTGCAGCAACTCGTTCTTCTTGTTATATTCTTCGTCTTACTATCTCTAGGAGTGGGACATCCCTGATACTTATACTAGCATAAGCGGTCACAGTCCATTGTCAATGATGTCTACACTAGCTCATACCTTCAACTGTGACGTCCTGGCTGGCTCACTCCCCCAATACATGAAATACCCGTTGCCACATATGGAAGGTTGTTCCAACAAAGAGTCGTCATTGGAACCGAGTGAGTGAGTGAGTATTCGGGGTACATAAAATTACCGTCGGGATTGCCCTTTGGCCTCCCGTCCTTCCGTGCCGATACCAGGCACAGCAGTACCCCAGCAAGAGGAAGGAGGGTAGTTCATACGACGAGTAATTGCACAGTTGCAGTGACAGTCACAGCACTACCGTACCGCACCTACCTACCGTACCCCCCCCTCCAAGGGACTCGGACCTTCGAGTGATCCGACCGGCGATTGCTGGTCTATCCGATACCCCCCTCCAGGCTAACCTAGACCTCTCGGCATAATTTGCAGTGCCAGTTCCGCAGCTGGTTTAAAAAAAAAAAACCTCCTGGAATGGACACTCTTGCTGCAGTTCGGTGGTGATCCACTGGTAACGTACAGTGCACGCAGGGCAATTTTGCGCGGTGATATACTTGTGGTTGTCAATGCCAAGCCGGGTGGCAAGAAGGATTGACGAGAAATACCGCGCGGGAGTTGGAGCAAGTCCTCTGAAGGGAGCTCTGAATGTGCGGGGTGTTTTGGGCTGTTTTCCGCATCGGTAGTTGTCGGGACGGCATGGGTGGTTGGCTGGGTTCGTAGTGTACTAGTACTCGTACAGTATGAGAGGGACTGCTCAGCGGATAATTCCCTGTACTATTCGATTCACACACACCCTCCTCTGGGTTTGTCCCGTGCGGCGGCGGCAAAAATGCGACATCCCCCACAGAGGGCAAACACCAACATGATAAGATTCCCACCCTCCTGGTTAAAGTCATGCTCATGTCATTTTTCTAGGATAACAGGAATCTACTAGAGTCATGATGCATCACTATAAATCACAACTACCGCCCATCATATGACACTAGAGGCCACTGTGTGAGACAAGGCACAGTAACCCGATCGCAGACTATAGAACGGCAATGACACGATATGCAAACACTGGAAGACAATCTGGGATATGAGTGCATCACCCTGCTATCCCACCACCACCAGTGAGAAAAGGTGTGAGTAAACCCCCAATACAGACTCCCAGAACCCTCCGAAAAACAGAAAAACCAAGCACCAAACAAACCTCCACCCTCCCACAAAACAAAGCAAGCCTCGAAAGGTATCCCTCTTTTTTCCCCTTCAAATCCCACATTCAAGCACTCCAATGCTGCTTCTCCACACAAAGGATCCCGGCAATCGTCATCCCACCGGCAACGTAAACCGTGCCAGCGACCATGCAAAGGTACGCCCAATACCGCCCTTCGCAGTATTTCTCTTCCTTGGGAAGGATGTTTGCTTCGATGTCGGTCTGTCCACTGGCGGAGGTGGCAGGGGAAGAAGAGCGGCTGCAATCCAGGACGAAGACTTTGATAATGGCGATTATCCAAGCCAGAGGAACCAAGAAACCGATTATGAAGAGCTGGTTATTTTATTATCATTATTAGCTTAATGATTTCAAGGTTTGATGTCAGGAGGGGGGGAAGGCACATTGCGGATAATAAGCGAGCCAGTTCTGGTAGCAGCTTCCCCGCCTCTTTCGACGGCCGCGGACGCAGGAATTGCGACAGCAGGAGAACTTGTGTTTCCCGTCTTCTCATCTTCCCAGTTTACCGAGATGGTTGTGGCAAGGGAGCAAACCGAAGCGTTGTCCGGGGTGGTGATAAATGTGCGGGCAGTGGTAGGGGTAGTAGCGGAGCGGGACATTTTTTTCTTCTGATGCTTTACTGAGTTTGTGCTCTGAATGGTTGTCTTAGGGGGGGGGTTATTGAGAGGATGTGGATAGAGAAAGGAGTTCTCGAGGATTATTTATTATAGAGATGAATGGGATTGGAGGTGATGGGGAGCTCAAGGGCTGTGAAGATGGCAATGGGAAGCGAGAGGGGTGAGTTGGTGCCAATGGGGACCACCCCGAGTTCAATGGGGGAGGGATTGGTGGGTGTTTGCCATTGAGGTTTGTTTGCTAGGGGTTTCGTTACTGGCAATTGGCTTCAAGTACTGGTGGGTAGGTTAGGGATTGGGTTTCTGCAGAGTTCGGATTGTTTGCATGATAATATTATGATAATATGAAGGCTAAAGTTAGAGAGGTTCCCTACTCCCTAATACCCTGTGCATACACTGGCCATAATATAAAGCATCACTACATTCGATTAGAGTCTCGATCACTTCAGTATGATACGATGGTGGAGGAAAAGAAAAAAAAGACAAGAAACATTCGCAGCAAGTCCTCAGTACTCTGGTATTGCACCCCGTACCAGTATCATACCACCGCCCAAGCACCACCCGTGGTATGTATGATTTGATGAAAGAAGAGGAGGATACGTAGAGGGAGAAACCCGTATCGTATCATATCATACCCACCCTCATATGGGCATATATCATGCCATCACCATACCACTCGCACCCGCCCCCCCCGCTCCATCCGACCAACAAAAGCTCCGCCAGCCCACCCAAAGCTGGCCCCGCAGTCAATCTTCCTCCCACTCTCGCACACCACACATGTACGAGTACTCGTACCTTGCAGCGCCACCTGAAACACAAGCGAACATTAGAGTTGTCTTGGCAGGAACAGCCGTTCTCCTGGTGCCTGAAGGGGTGGCTGATGCGCTTACGCACTATACGCGTCACCAAGCTCGACTTATACCTCCCCTCACCGGCGAGCGCCAGCTTGGCCCCGCGTGATGGGGCACGGCACAGCAGCTTACAAAATCGCCCAGGCACACTGTATCACAGACGTTAATTAGCGCAGCCCTCCCACGCGATACGTGACTTCCTTCACTTTTTCTCTTGGCTGTGAGAAGTCACGAGTACTCACTCGAAATTGGACTTTCGTTCGGTATACCCGCTGATACGGCGCAAGCAGAGGACCCGTTAGTCTGCCGGACGAGATGCGGAGCGACAGGAGGTCATATTATAGGAACTCATTTCCACCAGAGAGGTGTCGCCTGGTTAATTGCATTCCATCACTTTTTCCCTCCTTGTTCCTTTGCCTCTTCTCGCACCGCTCCCCCCCACCCAGAGGCCGATCGACCAAAAACGGCACATTGTTTTGTTACATAACGTACGCACGCTTTGACCTTTCACGAAATTACTCCCACTGCACTTGTAACTGGGGCGAAGAGCGCGAGGGGGTTAGCGAAGGCTTGTGCGGGACTGGACGGGGTTCTCTTGGGTGGACTTTCCGTGACTCGATCGTGTCCAGGAGGAGGGTGATTGTTTGTGATTGAGTGTGCTGGTAATTGCTTCAGGGGGGATCACTGCTGACACGATAAAGGTACGGGGGGCGGGACTATTCTCTGGAGTACGGTACAGTACGGCACTGTGCCTGTATGCACGGTAAAGGAATAAAAATAAAAATAAAAGGTGCTGGTCCGTCCGGTATCGGTAGAGCAAGACGGGGGAAGGGATTTTGTCTTGATGTCTTTAGCATGGAACCCTTACCATGGGTTAGCACTCGCACCCTACTTGCACTTTGGGCACCGTACGATGACAGCCCGGGCATGACACGATAGGTACCCTATCCGACGTATTGATAGCGCATGCAAAGCATTCAATCTTGCAGAGGGGGCCAGGGAAGGCTGTGGGGAGAGTCCGACAGCCATACCGCCATCCGTTCATCGGTCATGGCACGTGCCAGGGTGTTCAAACCAGGGGAGGGGACTATAAATCACAACTACCGCCCATCATATGACACTAGAGGCCACTGTGTGAGACAAGGCACAGTAACCCGATCGCAGACTATAGAACGGCAATGNTGCCTAGCGGGAGTATTGTGGAAGGGAGGAGGAACGCACGGGAACATGTCTAACAACCTAACCTTACTTTTCTTTGGGGAGGGGAGGGGAGGGGGGAAAAAAGAAAGAAACGGAGACGAGAGGGGAGTACCGGTAATAGAATGATAATAGTAAATTATTTAATTTCAGTAAATAATAGAGATACCGGTGGATTAAATCGCTCCCTTCTTCCTTTTCTTCTTTCCTTTCTTTTTTTCCCTCTCCCTCTCTCTATTTTTTTTCATTTTTTCAATGGCTACCCAGGGGTCAATTGGCATCTCGCACCCTCGGGTGGAAACACTCTGCGTGTGTGTGGTTTCCTTGGTTTTGGTTCAACGTTTTGTTTGGCACCGGTATTATGATATTGTGCGAGTAGATTTCCTAAAGGTTGCCAGTCCTTCCCCTCCCCCTCCCCCCCCCCCTTTTTTTTTCAGAGCACCCGTTTAATTGGCACTCCACAAGCTACTGAACTCGAGAATTCGCAGTATATTTGATTCTTCGGAACGAAACTCTCAGCACGGCCTCTGGGAAGGATATTGCGCAATTGTGCCTCTAAAGAGAGAAAGGAACTCGGAGGCATCTGGCTCCACTTCGCAACCTCTACCGTGTAGGAAATTTGCAATAACGGTGGGAGCACTCGACCACTCGACCACTCGGCACTGCAATACCGGTACGGGTCAAGCGGTTTGGCGGGACCCAATAAAGGAAGGTGGCTGTGTGGTTCGTGGCGAGAATTCAGGAATTGGGGTCTGTTCTCGTTTCTTTCCGTCACTGTCCCGCGAGCACCGTACTTGTATGAACCACCGGCACCGGTATCGTACAATACTGGTCGATCTGTGCTGTGTGGGGTTCGGCTCTATCGAAGGTTATCCATTCAATAACAGGAGGTGGAGGTGAGGGTGGTGAATACGAGTCACCACCTTGCAGTGCCGTAACTGGGCGGGGGGGGGGACGGGAAAGAAGGCACGATACCGTATTGATATATAGCGAGTATCGGTATGGTGCTCTTGCAGAGTTACAGTCACGTATCACGGAGTTATCCATTCGGGGACTTGAGTGATGGGTGTGGGACCGAGCAATCTCCCTTTCGGGGAAATGTGCTGCACCTCGTCCCATCAGAGCCACCAGCCTTTTTTCCTCCCGAGCGGTGGTGGGTGTCTCAGCCTGCCAGAATGGGACGGATGCATCGCTCAAAGGGGGAGAGAGAGTCCCTGACACTTCTCATCGTGGGTCAGGCGAGTCATGGAGAAGCCTCCGACCAATTATTGACTTGTTCCCTTTTCGGGAGTGGACTGGACTCGACGGATGATTGTTTCTCTCCACTTCTCGTGACTGCTAGACCTATTCGGGTCAAATGTTGTACCTCTTCCCCTGCCCCCTTCTCCTCAGGCCAGCCCCAGCCCCCGGTTCAGTCAACAGCGCTCGACCGGCTTCATTATCGGGCCCGAATCCGCTCATCCCCTCCCTTTTCGTTCTATTCCATTCCTCACTGCTCCCATCTTGTCGTTTGTTCTGCAAGTTCTGATCCGCTCTTTTTTTTCCTTTCTTTCGCCTGTGTCCCTGGGGAGGTGTACCTGTTTTTTATTTTTGTGTGTGTGTGTGTGTGTGTGTGGGTATTTCTACGTGCTTACCGTACTACCGTACTACCGTACATTACACAGTAACAGCACCGTACTCGAGTACCCTACAGTACCTGCTCATCGCCTGTCTTGTGCATCCGGGAGGGAACCTTTCTTCCTTTCTTTTTTTCCCTTCCCCTTCTTCCCCTGCTGCCGACGTGGACGGACAACTCAACCGTTTTTTCACTTGCCTTTTTCACCGTCCACCTCATAACTCGGTCAATTAGGGAAAAAACAACACTTCATCACGCGAAGAAAAAAGAGGAGAGTTTCGCACCAAGAAAATCGCCAAAAGGGTTCTTTCCCCTTCGCCTCTTCACACCTCTCTGCACCCATCCGTCTGAGCGCGTTATTCATTCGCGTCGCCGCTGTCCCGCATTCCGCGCGAAAAAATCTACCGATTAACTGTGCCTTACCGCCAGCACACCGCTCCATCACTTTTCCGCCCCCAAAAACCCGGATCCCCCTCCCAAAACCAAACCACATCACACCCATAACCACGAACCAGCGGACCAGCGGACCATAAACGTGCCAGCGAGGAAGAGCGAATACCGGAGCGGAACGGAGAATAAAACGCAATTGAATACAAACACAAATCGGCAAACGAATATGCTTCTGCCGAGCGCATTGCCGTGCGATGGTCGCGTGCCATCCAGCCCTTTGAGAAGATCCTCCCGTCAGTCACAGCAGATTTTCGCATCCTACCGATCACCGCCGCTCGAGGAGCCAAACCTGATGGCGAATGCGACGTCAGGGCTGATACAAACATGCAAGCGACTACACCAGATTCTCTCCGTGGACCGGTCGAGCACTCCCCCTCCATCGACGTCGCCGATGAAGCTGCGAGAAGTGCCACAACCGAGCACGCCTCTGCGGAGGACCGCTCGAGGAGGGGTGCGAACCCCCATGAACAGGAAGAACAAGCGGTGTAGAGCGGTGGCCTTCAGCGGGAAGGAGGACGACATTGAGAGTGAGAATTCGGACCAGGAATTACGGGACCCCTTCTCCACACCAAAGAACAAACGCGCCAGGCTAACGACCGCGCCCTCGCCGCCGAACCGGAACCTGCGATTCACGGACGCGAGTGCGGAGGCTTCTGAGGAGGAGGACGGGCTGTGGACCTCGGAGGAAGACAGGCAATTGGTGGAGTTGGTGCTGCGGAAATTGAAATTGTCCAAGGACGATTGGGAGGAATGCGCGCGGAGCCTCGGTCGACGGAACGGAAAGGCCCTGGGCAAGCGATGGGACTCCCTCATCTCAAATAGGGAATTGGTGCTCCGGGATAAACGGAGGATAAAGCCTCGACCGTCAAGGAAGGGGATCTGAGACCATTCTGCTCCCAGATCCACTTGGTTATGGTTTTCTTTTTACATCATATTCTTCTTCGGTATTGATATTTATCAGTAGATGTCCTTTTTATTACTTGCAAAAAGTTCCGCGGAGTAACAACCTTTTTGGGGATATTTTTTTATTATTATCTCTTTTTGCGTCGCGCGGGGCGTGCTTGCGTGCTTCAGCTGTTTATATGAGATACCCTTGTATGAATTTTTCCTACCCACTTATGCCTAACGCGTCTCCTTTGTTTTATTATCTTTCCTATCCATTTCAGTTGTACTA
>PYWC01000017.1:1563905-1627136 GCA_003182015.1 Tuber magnatum | reverse complement strand
CCGCTAAATACGGCAACTACGCCAGATGCTGGCTGGCCTGACTTTGAGGGAGTCAGCTTGCGGCGACACAACTTCCCCGTGTTTGATACGCCGCAACATGTGGTAGCACCTCCGTAACCCTCCTCCACCTCTCCATCGCAACCATCCACTTCTCCCCAACCCTCCTACAACTAAGATCGATAACAACCCTTCCCTTCCCGCCAACCCTCTCGACGAGCTCCTCCAACCTCCCGACCTCCACTCGCCCACGCGGGAATAACCAACTGGTGACTATGACCTTCTCCGCACCGCGCTCGTCCAGCCAGTCGAGGGCGTTGTCGGCCGTTACGCCCCCGCCAATCTGTAAGCCCCCCGGCCAGGCCGCCAACGCTTCCGTCGCGGCCGGTTGACTGTCGGGGGATAGCAGGATGACGTGCGAACCAGTGACGTTCGCGTCCCGGTAGAGGGTGGAGAAGTGGGAAGGGGGGTGCTGCGAGGTGTGGTTGGTCTTTAATCCGCTTGTGAGGGTTCCGCCCACGATCTGCTTGACGAGGTTGTTGTGGATGTCTATGCAGGCGCGGAATTTGGTCATTTTTGGTGGTGGTGGTGGGGTTGGTAAAAAAAAAAGGTGGGATTTATGTATGATATTGTTTTGGTGGGGTGGTTGAGCCGCGGGTCGGGTGAGATCGATGGGTTCTGGATGCTATGGAAGGGTGTGGTTTCGCGGTTTTGGAGAGGGGAAAAAAAAAGTTATGGTTGGATGGTAAAAGTCGAGGTGAGGGGAGTGCGGTATGGGTATGATGGTATCATGTATAAATCTCAAGGGTGTATAGTATCATACCGGTATGTTATCATTACTCTTGAACAATAATACTCGTACTGTACTGTACAAACGCCGTCTTGGTAGTCTACTGTGCTTGTATGATACTCCAAGGGCAAAAAGAAATGTACAAAAGTATGTGACAGTCCAAATAGGAAGAAAAAAACCGCCATCTAGCATGTTCCCCGCCAAACGCCTGCGTAAAAAAAAACAAAAAGGAAAAAGGAAAAATAAAAGCAAATGAATGCGCCCAAGGTTGGATCAGACCAAACTATTCTACCTCATCCTCGGGTCGATACTCCTCACATCCTTCGTTCTCATCATAGAGCTTCCACCTCCCACCACCACCGCTAGGCCTCTTTTTCCTTCCACTGCTGCCCACGCCCGACGGCGGTGGCGGGGTAGTCTTCGGGGTGGAAGAGTCTTTACCCCGGGAAGACGGAGGGCGGCTCGGTGTCCGTGACCCCGCACTCTTGCCCGGAGGAGTCTTTCTCGAGGGCGTAGTCTTGGCACTGATACTCGAGGAATTATCAGTCTTGGTATTGCCCGCACTTCCACTGCTAGCTTTCCTGGAATGCGACGAGGACTTTTTAGCCGCCGCTTTGGCGCCGGTGCCAACCGGGGCGCTCTGCAGCGTGGGTCGCTTCGTGGTCGACTTGGGGGTGTCGTGCCCCTTTGGAGGGCTGGCACCTGTCGTGGCTGGGGCAGCCTTGGGGATGCGCGGTGCCTGCGTCGTGGCATCTCTTCCGGTGACCATGGCGCTCTTCTCCCCGTATTCGACCCACTTCTTGATGACTTCGTCTACCCCCTTCAATCCTGCGCGGGTGGCCGGCACTGAGAACCATTCTTTGTGCGTCCTCTTGCATGTATCGCACTTGATCTCCGGATGGTTTTCCGGGTTGTCCCCAAGCTCAAGGTGGATTAGTCGTTCAATCCGGTGGGAATTAGGCACTTTCTTTCCAACTTCCCTGTTCAGGGCCTTGGTTGTCGCCTTTTTTGGGGTCGCGGATCCTGGGGAGGATGCTGAGATGTGAGGGTAGAAACGGATTAATGACAAATTGTACCCGCATTGGGTTGACCATTCGTGAAGGCGTCGTTGAACATTGTTTGCTCGCCCGATTTTGAGCAAGATGCGCTGCCCTTGTTGCGCACTCTCGGCATCTCTAACCACCTTTCGCAATGCATCCGAAGCACTTCTCTGATGGGAGCGCCCACCCGACTTTTTGGGTGTTCCACTGGGAGTAGAGCCTGGAGTTGGTTGTGGTGATATGGGGGAGTCTGACAGCCAGAATACATAAATGTAGCCCGGCTCATCTTGCTCGGAAAAGGGCTTTGCAAGCTCCTGTTCAATGCGTTGTGCCGTTTTTTCCGTTAAAGTTGGCTGTATCAGGGGGTTTCCTGAGTGGATGTCAGAATCATATCCGGCAATTTTGTTATGGGTACCTACCTCTATTTCTTCGACCTCCCGCCGCCACCGGTCCGGGTGTTGCAGCTGCGCTGGTATTGCGCTGTTCCCGGCTAAATAGAGCGCTGGGATCTGGGTACATCATTGGCAATGGCGGTGTTGGTGGAGTGGACTCGGAGTCCACTACATGTGTGTCGCCTTTGCCCCTTCTATGCGCTTTCCAGCGCTTCTCGGTGGAATCGTTTCCCACGATGTCAGCGGCAGCCGCACGCAAGTCGGATTCCTCCCTCTTGAGCTGAGGGTAAGAATCTTCCTCCGGGTCCTCAAGAATGCAACAGCACAGCTTTGACCAAAAAGATTGCTCCTTCTGTGCCTTTTTCTTTTGCCGGTGACTGGTAGGGGGTCTCGGTGTCCCTGCAGACTCGGGAGGGTATATGAATGGATAATCCCCTGGACTAACTTTCTTGGCCCTGGATGTCGCGGTTGTAGTCTCTCCAGGCTTCTCACCAGCGACCAGCAATTCAACTTGCTCAATAAGAGTGTCCATGCTTCCACGGCCGAGCAATTCACGTCTCTTGGCGAAGGAGGCGGTATGTCTGAGGGCCACATTCTGGGACTGGTCCTTGTGCTGTTCACAAAAGAAGACCTTTTGACCGCTAAATACGGCAACTACGCCAGATGCTGGCTGGCCTGACTTTGAGGGAGTCAGCTTGCGGCGACACAACTTCCCCGTGTTTGATACGCCGCAACATGTGGTAGAAGGGGCTATTCGAATCGGCACGCGAGAGGAGGGCAGACAGTGACTCGGGGGTATTGGGTACGAAAGGCATGGTGTGAGAAAAGAGAGAAATGGTTTACGGGGGGGAAAGAAGGATAGACGTTTAGGGGGTAGGAATGAGCGGGGTAATATAGTAGAGCTACTCTGCGGAATGGAGAAGCTTAGATTTACCCACTGTTCTATACTAGGGGAAGCAGTGCTCGCACTGCCAGACACAGCGGCTGAGCATAATCATAGTATGGGCGAGGGGGGTGGTGGAGGACAAGGGGGGTGGAAGTGACCTAGATGCTCTCATGCGTCTACCGATGCCCACATATCTGTCTCTTTTTTCCCTTCGCAGCGGTATCCCTCTTCTCCTGCAATGTGTCAGGCTGAGGGTGAAAGCAGATTTGCGTCAGTGTGGAGGAGGGGGGCTATCGATTCGGGTAAACTGTTGCCTGCGGTAGGGCCGACATCAGTCTCTCTTGCGGTTACGGTGCTCGAGTCCGAGTATGGTGGCTGAATTCCCTGTCATTCGGTCATCCGGTCATTCGGTGAAGGGTTGGCGCTTCTGGAGAGACAATGGGAAACACCGCCCAGTGGCTCTATGCCAAGCCAAGAAAGGGGGGCATTGCGCAATGAAAAAGGTTGGGCTGGACTTGCTCTAGATCCGTTCCTGGATCTTTCCAAAGACAAAAGCGTGGCACTCCCGAGTCGCTTCCCGCGTTAGTGGATTGCGAACTTGAAACGTCTTCCACGTTCCATTCCTCCCCCCCCTGACCACTTTGTTGGCGAGACAGATCACGGACTGATTTCACCCATTTTTTTTTCTCTTCCTGCAAACAGCATCATACAAAGTACTGTACAATACTAGTACTCGAGTACTCAGGTACTCGAGTACCGTACCCTACACACCCTCTCGCTAAAATACGAGAATAACGGCCCGTCCGATAAAAACAAGTCCATGCAGATGTAGTACGCATGGCTGTATACCCTTGTACTCACCGCGTAAGAATGGACGGGAGAATACCTGATGTTGTAGGGAATTGGCGTGTTGCTAAAATTGAGGAGAAGGAGGGTGCAGACCACGCACCGCTACCCGCCGGGAACTCATCGAGTGTTTGTTTGCCAATGCTCGGTTAGACGTCCCAAGAGATTGGTGGGCTGTGGATACACAAATAGAAATCCAATTCAACGAATCGGCGATGTTCTCTGGGCACTGGAAGGATCCAACGCATCGGTGTGTGTGATTCTGTTCCCACGGGTGCGTTTCCCGGCCAAGTGCCCCTCCAACAGCTGTTGTGAACTGGCCCCTGGGGCAGTCATCGATCGAAATGATCATAATCATTGATAAACCTGGGTTTCTGTTGGAAGATTGATTCGTTGGTGCTGGACAAAGCCGGGGTAAAGACTTGTTGCCTGGAGGGAGGGTGCGATAGGAGGATGCCGTGGGTGCAAAAGTGATACCGGTATTGCACTTGTCGGAGCTGATATCATACAGGCACCAATCTGGAGGCCGGTTAGTTACATGTGCTTTGAGAAGGGAGTGGAAGGTGGAGAAGGATGGCTTTTTGTTACAAGTGATATTTATATTTATATATATAAGTGAAGGATACTGTGCAAAGGGAAGCATGATCGACTTAGATTATGGCATATCAGCTCTTCATGCTGTTATGTACCCCCTCGAGTATTTGGAACCGTGGTGGTGGTGTTGTGGGGCGGTTTCCTCTCGGGTGGGTAGGAAAATGGCGCCCGGCACCAACACCGGGGTCAGAAATGATCACTACCTATAGAGCTACTGGTATCGCACCGGTATGGTAAGAAGGTAGAAGCCTCTGGTCTTCCCAAATTTGTTCATTTTGTCGATTCCATCATGCTCCGGATCTCCAGCTGTATGACAGAGCCAAACCCCAATCAATACGGAGAAATGTAGATCCGAACTGCGGAACAATGCGATTATCAAATCCTATACGTCACTCCGGGCCCTTCCTCACGTGTCCGTCAAAACTTCCCTCCTCGACTCCCTATACGGTAATCTTACCCTTACCTGCCATCATGGCTTCCCGCCGCCTCTCCGACCTGATAGCGGTTCTCTCGGCCTCCTCAGTGGTGGCGAGAAAGCACTACTTGATACGAGCTCAGCAATTGAGCCTCTACGCTTCTACATCTAGCATACTGAAATCCTGTTACGGGTCCCGAGACATAACCCCTGTTAAGCCCGAAATAGTGAGGAAAGGGGGAATTGAACGGGGCCACTTCTACCGCCCTGGATATTTGAATAGTCTGGATCCCGCTCCGGGAGGGGGTTTGCCTGTAACCCAAGAACAGGCGGACAACAACCCTCTCCCAGACGGGACAATTCCCCCTTCCGAGACCTCTACTCATTCCTCGGGCGGAGGGGAAAGGGATGAAGGCCACTGCTCCAGTCGACCAACAGGAGTTCCCAAGGAATCTCTTTCGAAGGGTGGACCCGAATTGAAGCTGCAATCATCCAAGCTATCAGCAACTCCAATCCCACGGAGGCCCCTGTCGTCGGAAGAAGAGGAGAGATTGCAGCACAAATCAGAGACCTCAATTCCCTCTGCTGTGGCGGAGCCCCCCGCTTGGATGGAGACCCAAGGAATCGATGGCGATGCGTTCTATCTCAGGCAAGCGAGAGCCTCGCCAGTGCCATCGAACCCGCCCCGCGCGAAGATACCACAACGGACGGAGGGCGAACAGGAGCCTTCTGGGAAGACCGATTCTGATGTTTCCTATACGACACCGAAGAGAGATGGGAAGGCGACAGAGATACCTGAAAAGATTGCTGTGCTGGAACAGGAGGGTAGTGTGGAGGGGCTTAATAGAGAATTTTTCCACAGCCAACGGGCAAAGTCCCTGTTTGTGCAGTTCCAAGGCGCGAGAGAGAAGACATTGGGGAAAACTGCAAAGACCTCGAGGGACAGAACGAACTTGACTGAGGGGAGGGATCGGGATACTTTTTACACCAGAACTAGCGTAGACATACCACCTGACACTGGCACTACCTCGTCGACCATAATTAGTGTATCGAAGCAAGAAAAGAAGGATATTGAAGGTCTTGCATCCGAGATATCAAAAGATGTGGGAAAGGCTTCTACTGCTGTCACTGAGCAGGTATGAATTACGTCTTCAGCGTTTTAACCAATCATTGTCCCTATCTCCTAGCCCCGAAAACTGCTGAGAATGACGCTGATCACCTGCTGATCAGTCACCGGCGAGTACCAGGATGAAAGGCCGGCCTTCCAAATGAGTGCCTCCCGTGTCCCCTCTTCCCGTCTCGGAAGGCTCTTTCATTATGGTGGATTAGCGGCCGGTATGGCGTGGGGAGCGGCGGGCGAATCCCTTCGACGAGCCACTAGAGGAGGAGATAGTGGCTCCACCAGCGGCGTAATGTTGAGTCCAGCAAACGTGGAGAGATTAGTTAAAAAATTGAGTATGATGCGGGGAGCGGCTTTGAAGCTTGGTCAAATGATGAGCATTCAAGGTATACATGTATCTAATCTAATGCAGAAATACACAAGTACACACAGGCTGACCGGAGTAGATTCAAGGATGCTGCCACGAGCGATACAGGAGGTTCTCACACGTGTTCAGGACAGCGCGGATTGCATGCCACCCTTCCAACGCGATTCTGTCCTAGAGAGTAATTTGGGTTCTAAGTGGCGGGATTTATTCTCCGCGTTTGAGGAGGTACCCATGGCTGCCGCTTCGATCGGTCAGGTACACGCAGCAACCCTCTCATCCAATGGACTCCCCGTTGCTGTCAAGATCCAGTACCCTGGGGTCGCCGCGTCAATTTCTTCAGACCTAAACAACCTGGCCATCCTCCTGACAGCGTCCCGCCTTCTTCCCAAAGGTCTTTACCTCGAAAAAACTATTGCGAACGCAAGAGTAGAACTAGCCTGGGAATGCGACTACCTTCGTGAAGCGGAATGTGCAAAGCGCTTCGCGGCACTTCTGCAAAATGACACTTCTGTATTCAAGGTTCCCGCTATTATCGACGAGGCGTGCGGCCCTCAGGTATTAACGATGGAGAGAATGGGTGGGATTGGCGTAACGAAGATAACTAGCAAATTAACGCAACAGGAGCGAGACTTTATTGGCACTCAGATCCTCAGACTCTGTTTTCGAGAGGTTCGGGAATTCAAGTTTATGCAAACCGATCCAAACTGGACGAACTTCCTATGGAATGTGGAGGAGAAAAAGGCATCACCTCTCCCCGCCCTCCTGTTGTTGAAAAAAAAAAAAGCTAACTGGCCCAGATTGAACTTCTCGACTTTGGTGCCTCAAGAGCCTACCCAGAATCCTTCGTCCAAACCTACTGCGCCCTCCTAAAGGCCGGCGCCCGCAGCGAAGAACCCCAAATCCACGATCTCTCCCTAAAGCTCGGCTACCTCACTGGCCTCGAATCCCAAACGATGCTGCGCGCACACCTTGGATCCATTCTCGCCCTGTCAGAACCCTTCAGTACTAACGCGCCGGAAGTCTATGACTTTAGCGATCAGACCGTGACCGATCGTGTCCGCGGGTTCATCCCATTGATGATGAGGGAGAGACTCACCCCGCCGCCCGAGGAGACGTATAGTCTGCACCGGAAGCTCAGTGGTGCTTTTTTGCTGTGTGCTAGATTGGGGAGTAGGGTTCCTTGCAGGGGGATTTTCGAGGAGGTCTTGGGCGAGTAGAGGGGGGAGCGAGTAGTTTGCGATGGCACCCAGACTANGGGGGGGGGGGGCGGGGGTCTGTGAGTTTTTCCATTTTTTCCATTTCTTCTCTTGAGAATTTTTTCTGCATGATGGTAGAATATATAGCACATCCCCATACACCGTCTCTCCGCTTGCTTTTGGGTATCACTTGTACGGTGTGAAGTTGAGCTAAAGTGACTCCTCGCGTGTGGATGCCCCTCGGGGGGGGGGGGGGGGCACATTTCTCCTGTGATTCAATGATTCCCACGTACAGAAGCGGAATTTCTGCACTCGCACCGGCACTAGCACTTTTTACCGACGGGCGAAAGAGCACCAATGGCCGGATTCTAGACCACTAGTTCCTGACATAACGCCATAGTAACGACGTGACTTTAGTTGCCAGGGTAAGATACCCGTTTGGTGATTATGCCGGCATTCAGGCACGATCGGATTATATGGAAGTGGGCACCGGTATCATACCAACAACTGAGAGTTTGCGCGGTCCGACCCAGGTGGGAGTTATCAACAGTATTGCTAGGGGTTGTCACTTGCATCAAGAGCCCATCAAACCTCCGGCCAATGTCGGAGTTTCTCAAACTCGCTCATTTCAAGGTGTCACGTCATACAGTGGCCAATTCTGGGATAGATCTCGTGGATCGCCAAGCTCTGTTAATTTATGTTAAGCCCACCTGGGTCTCTCTCAGGGTCAAGCCTCTACCAGTCATAGAGCTGGCACTATTATTATTATTATTACCATTAATATTCTCTCGAGAATTGATTTGTTTATTGATTTAAATCTGCGGTAGTAGGTCTAATTCTGTACGGGGATGGAGGGAATTGACAGGGAGGAAAAGATTGGAGGGGAGGAGGGGGTATTTATGTCTCGAGTGATATGCCATGATATGCACAGTACGGTGCGGTGCGGTGCAGGTCCAACTCTGAGGTGGGTTACGGTAGGTATTAGTGCTCTCGCGATTCCTGATCTGTCCCTTCCCCCCTCTCTCCTCTTCCCCTCCCGCCATACGCACGACAATAAGATATATATATACCCCGTTCCCGGACTGACCAAACACCGAATCCACGATCGAGGCGATCAGGGATGCAATCTCACCACGGGCGACCACCACCACCCATAGACCGAGGATTGTTGGGGGGGGTTATAAGGAGCGGAGCTTTAATAGCCCTCTTGTAGGATTGGAGCGCAGACTTATCAGTGCCAATTGTCATTCCAGAAGTTAGCGAGTATGAAGGGAAGGCAGGAAAAAGGAGTGACTTCAACATCCTCTCCACAGGAACCCGGTATCATAATATTTCCCGTATAATATTACAAGACTTTGGCAACAATCCAATTCACCACGTATGATACAATAACCCACCGCACCGACTAGGAACGCTACGAGCAAGCACGCTAAACCCCTCCCCCCCCCCCCAGCATTCAAGGTATACATGTATCTAATCTAATGCAGAAATACACAAGTACACACAGGCTGACCGGAGTACTCAGGTACTCGAGTACCGTACCCTACACACCCTCTCGCTAAAATACGAGAATAACGGCCCGTCCGATAAAAACAAGTCCATGCAGATGTAGTACGCATGGCTGTATACCCTTGTACTCACCGCGTAAGAATGGACGGGAGNAAAAAAAAAAAAAAGTCTAGAGAATCGCAGTGGATTGTCAGGTTTCGCGTGAGGATCGAGGACTCGCAGTAATAGAGGGGATCGATATCACCATCACCAACGGTGGATGGTATGATATTATGATAGATGGCGATGCATGACGGTATGATTTTTTTTAATTTTTTTAATTCAAAATCTTGGCATCATATGCGATGCATGTGGCTTGGCGATTCATTCCTTCCCCGGTTCGGGGGGTTTTTTTTTCCGTTCGGATGTTTCCGAGAGCCCTAGGATAGAGTTTACCGATAAAGTTGCCGGATGATACCGAAATGGAAAAAGTTTCTTTATATACCCGTAATGCGCACGACTTAAACAGGAGTGGGTGGGTGATCAACAGGGGTCGGCTGCAGGATTTTTTATTTATTTTTTCCTGTTGTTGTTACCCTACATTGACTAATTCACTTTCTTGTCCGGGGAATATGATATTATACATGCTTGTCATCCTCCCGGGTTCAAGGCTGCAATAGACCCCCATTGGGTGCAGAAGTGCATGAATAGCCCAATTTCCGATTGTCACGGTGCTTACGGTACCCCCCCCGTCTCGGTAGTGCGGGGCGCTTGAGGTCAGACTCTCCTTCCCCACGCCACCCTGCTGATAAGTAATTCGATCGAGGTCTTCGGTCCCTTGCATGGATTCAACGCACTTGTAATACCGGTACGTTATAACGTATTCACAATTTAAAGTACCGGTACAGACAGCCCTCCACGAATAGCAAGACAAGAAAGCTCTAGAAAAAATATTTCACCCCAGCCATCACAGATCCCACTATAAATCTTGTGATGAATAAACATAAGCGTCGAACCCGCTCCCTCTCTCCAGGGGCCAATGCACCGGGTCCTTTCCTAAACTGCCTGATTTGCGCCACTGACGGAGCTCTTGCCGCTTACCTCAGTCCCCGTGTTGTCTTCCCCGGCAATAACTCTGCCAATTCCGCTGCTTTGGTAATCTCGGAACTGCCTAACCGCAATGTTCTTCTCAAACATCTCGTCAACCTCTTCCAAGCTTCTGCCCTTCATCTCGGGAATCAAGAGCCATGCAACCACCACACTGATGGCGCTGATGCTTCCATAAACGAAGCCTACCCTGGCGCCAAGAGCAGCATAGGGTGGGTTAAGAAGATATGGGAGGGTGAATGAGACTACAAAAGTGGTGATAACGCTGATGGATGTGGCAAGGTTGTTTGTTTTTTCCTTAAGACGTGATGTGGCGGCCTCACCGAGGATGGTGTAGGAAAGGGGTGCCCAAGAGAGCGCATAGGAAGCTCCAAAGAGAATATTAGAGGCTACCATAGCGTTCTTCTGCGTGGCATTCGGGTTGCGAATCGTACCAACACCTCCGAGTACGAAGAGGAAAAAGGCCATAAAGGAACCACCAGTAAGGAGAATGGGCCTGGGTTGATCACCATTAGCCTCAGAGCATTTTACGTACGTATGGAGGGTGGGAGTAACGCAATCACCTTCTCCCGAAGGAATCAACCACCAATGAAGTGAAGATAACGGTTACAAGGCCGACTACAGCTTGGACGACGCTTATTCCGAAGGGATTAGGGATCTTCTGGCGCTGGTAGAAGATTACGGCATACTAATCGAAGCTGTCAGCTCATGGGCATCGCTCGTCACAACCCAATAAATGGTGACTACCTGTGAAACAAATGCTTGACCAGTTATTTGTTGAAAAAACATTGCTGTAACAGCGATAGTTGTCCGTCTCTTAATGTGTTATCATCAGTTGAGCTGCAGTAAAAATCGCTAGGTTTACGGGGACGGATAATTACCCTATTCACTCCCTGGAAAATTTCTTTCCATGTCCCTTTGCCCCGGTTCGTATCCGAGGCAGCAAGCAATTCCATCTCCTCCCGCAACAACTCGATAGGGACATCCTTCTTCCTCAGCTTCGCCATCGCCCTCAAGGCCTCATCCTTCCTCCCCCTAGCCATGAGCCTGTTATAGTCAGCCACCATCCTCATCCCACCTCGACGGAAGGATTTACCATCTTGGTGACTCCGGGAGCATTGGGAGCAGTCCTAGGATGATGATGGGAACAACTAGCTGCAGCCCTGTTGGGATTAACCAACTCACATCGCCGTCCATCCCTTTTGTCCCATAATTCACTAAAGAGGCAACCAGCTGACCGAAGCCGATTTGTAATTGTAGGGTTGCAGATATCATCCCACGCAGTGCGGGTGGGGCACATTCTGACTGAAATATAGGGACAACAACTATAGTGAAACCAGTCATTGCAAAATTAATAACCCGACCAACAGTAAATTGTGCTGCAGTCGTTGCGGCCACCTGGAGAGTGACCCCACTGTCATAGTATTAGGGCTAGTCTCTTGCGTAGAAGGAGGGGGGGACTCTACACAAGTGAGATGCAAGCAAGCACCATGATAGCAATTCTCCTTCCGTATCGTTCAGCCACCGGCCCGCATGACAGAGTTCCCTATTTTTTTTTTCGAAACCGTTACCCATGGGGCCTTATAGGATGGGCACATGAGGACGCGTATCATACCATGAGCTTTCCCAAGAAAGGGGTAGAAGTCATGATTGACGACAGATAGGCAGGAAGCGCCCACAATCTTGCATCCTCTTCATATCGTCCGAACTTTTGAGCAAAGGCTATGCGTGCAGTTGTCAGGATCAGGTTGAGATTGGAGGTGTGATTTTTGGGTTCTGTAATACCTTTCATGCTTTGCACGCCTCCAAACGTTCCCACATCATATCTGCCGGGAGGGCTAGTTAACCAACCAAATCACCGGTATGGAGATGGGGGAGAAGGCACCCAAAATTGAAGGCGGCCAGGGAAACGAAAACCGTTAAAAACGTCAACATTGGCGTGAATAGGCCAATCCGTCGGCGGAGCGTGAGCGGATGATGATCCTGGAGCTCCATGACGGCAAAAATGCCAATGGATTGACAGGAGCGAGAAGGTAGTCAGGGCTCGGGGAGAGTTTGTAAGTGGAGTTTTGCACGGGTATCGTACGTACCCTATTCGGCATCGACAAGCTCGGAAGAAGGGGTTCGGGAAGCTGGAATACCACCGGTAACTGGGAACCCGGTTTTATATACCGGCAGATTGGCGGACCAGTCGTTGGAGAGTAAGGGACAAACACGCAGAAGCACCGGCAAGGGAGGAAGGTATCGGTACGGTATTGCGCTCGCACAGCACGAGTACCATGAACACAATACCGTACGGGTAGAGCAGGAAAGCGGTCAATGGTAAAGCGCATAGGTAAAGAGAGCGCTATTCGGACGCTAGCCACCAAAATCAGCAACGGGCTTATGTTCTCCGCACTTCCGTGGCTCTCTGATATCTCCATTCCCTTCTCGTCTCAAGAAACATTTTTCGTACAACTATGGTCATATATGCATGACAGGCCACCAATCCGCTAGCATTGGTACCACCATAAAGGTTGGTGAAGGAAGGGATGGAAGGAAATTGAGTGGGTGGAGAATCAGGCCCAGCGGCCAGTCTGGGCTCGATAACCCGGGATCGTGCCAGCATGACTCGATTTGCAGGGGCCGAGGGGGTGGGGAAGGATAGCGGCACCGTACGATATCCACCCAGCGCACGGTAGACTACCGCCACGGCCAGGGAGGCTTGCTCGGGTACTCGAGTACAGTACTGTGCAACTCGGAGCCTCAGTCAGCAGCCCGTCATCCGCCGTGATCCATGCTTGTCTTGGGGGGAGGGGAGGGGCGAAAAAGCATGAGTTGACTGTCTCTACGCGAGGAGCACGACGAGAACGAGTACACACGGTACTGTACAGTCGCGTCCGTTAAATAATTACACCCCTGCCCGGCAACCGTGCAATGACACCTCTCCCCCACCTCATCACCCACCATGGCACCACCACATACCCGAAGAGAAAAAGAAGACAGGAATCAGCAAATCTATGCCCTGCATAAGCATACCAATATGGGTTATAATAAAATAGCTAAGGCTATTGGGGTCTGCAAGGAGACTGTTGCCAAGGTTGTCCAAAGAGCCAATTCAAGAGGGGGAAACACCCATTATGCTTCCAAGAAAGGCCGACCCACCAAGATTACGGACACCAAAAGAAGAGCGGTAGAGGCAATTATTGATGCTGAGCCTCATTTAGCATTACGCGACATTACCCAAAAAGCGAATATTGGCCTTGGCAGAACCACTATAGATAAGATCATATCTGAAGCTGGTTTCAGGCTTCTGATACCTAGGAAAAAGCCTTTTTGGAGGAAAGGACAAAAGGAGAAGAGAAAGGAGTTTGCTAGGAGAAGGAAGAACTGGAAAGGGGCATGGAATTGGGTTGTCTTTGTTGATGAAGCCACTATTATTTATGATCCAAATCTGGCTGGGAGGAGGGTCAGAGTAAGAGCTGGTGAAGAGTTGGAAGAAAAAAACTTAAAGCCTAGCTTTAAGTCTGGGAGGACTAGTATTGGGGTGTATGCTGCAATCATGAAGGGTGGCAGGACTGAGTTAATTCTTGTGAGAAAGAGGGGGGAGGAGGAAAGGACCAGCAAAAGAGACAGACTTGGCCTCAATTCCCACCAATATGCAACTGAAATCCACCAGCCATACCTCATCCCTTTTATAGAAGGTCTGGATAGACCTTCTGACAACATCTACCTAGCTGCAGACAATGCCTCCTGGCATGGTGGTGAGGAAAATCGAAAATTGGAGGCAGACTGTGGTTACAAAAAACTTCCTTGGCCACCCAACTCACCAGATCTCAATCCTATTGAGAACACCTGGGCTCTACTCAAAAGAGCCCTTACCAAGCGATTCTCCAGACTGGAGAGAAGGCCTCATAGTGCTGCTGAATTATTTCAGGCAGCAAAGGAGGAGTGGGATTTAATTCCCCAAGGGACATTGGATGCTTGGATAGAGAGGATGCCTGAGAGAATTCAGGCTGTTTTGGATGCAGATGGGGGTCACACAAAATGGTAGCAGGATTTCTTTGGAGCTTATGATATTTACTTTCATCTATTTCTTAATTGAATTTGTATCTTTTTTTTTTTTGTAGTTGAATTGGTTGATTGTGGTTGTCATGGTTGTTGCCCGGGGGTGTAATTATTTAACGGACACGACTGTACCCAAGCTAGACCACCACCACCCCTACGATACCGCTTTTCCTTCCACTTCCCAGAATTCCTGTACCCGTGCGGTGCCTAGGGTGTGCAACCCGGAGTGGATATCGCCCCCCTCCCCCAACAGCGCCTTGACCTACCTGTACCCGAGTAGAAGTCCAAAAACGAGTGATAAATCATGAACATTGGCAACTCCCCCCCCTCCCCCACTTTAAGAGGCCGTTCCCGAACCCTTCTTCGGGACCTTGGATGGGATCGGGGCACGGTACGGCAAGTCTCACCCTCCCCATGCATCGGTGGTCCATCCGTCCTGACCAACCAACCCATCGACTTGGATCACTACTACTCGCACTGTATGCACTCGCGTGGCTGTGTCCGGGTTGGACGCTCTGTATGAGAAGTGGGAATCCCATCTCGTGGTGCTCGAGCACGGTGGGTCCCCACTTCAGGTCGGGTCGACAGCACGGGTACCGGTAATCCACTAGGGCCGTGATCACCGATCAGCCCGCGCTTTGGCTTTCCACATTGAAAGAATCTGACGAACTCGAGCCCCCCCCCCCAAAAACGCCTTCTCGGTCTTGGCCATTGACGAGGGCTTGCCGCAACCAGTTTTCTCTTTGCCGTACTGTACTCGGTACAGTGCCCCGGAAAGTGGCAGGTACCGGTGCCGGTGCCGGTGCGATATCTGAGCCTCGACTGCATGCCACTGTGCCGATACCTTGCACCCTTCTTCTTTCCATGCTTGGGTGTCGTGATAAAAACCGGTACCGGTACTGTAGAACATGTTCCGAACCTCCCGCCATCTGGCTGGCATGCAATGGGAACCTCACTCCTGCCTGCATCTCACCACACCACGCCCACGATGAGGAATTCAACCTTCTTTCAATCGTCCCGTCCACCCTATATCCCTTTCCATATCTGACATCCGTGGCCCCTATGGTCTCCATCCCATTCATTCATTACCTTTGCTCGAGTGACTCCGGGCCTTCCCTAGTCAGGATTGGCGGACGAAAATCTGGTAAGTTAGTTGGTGAGCCTGGAGTTCCACCTCTCATCTCTCATCTCTCTTGAGCCTTGGGGCTTGAATTTTTTTTCTTTTTCTTCTTCTTCACCCTTTCTTTCTTTCTTTTCTTTTTCCCCTTTCTTTGATTTCTTCTCTGCAAGTCCCGCCAGCCTAGCCGGTTTGCCACCCCCCCCCCCTCGATACCGGTATTACTCCTCCTCTTCTCACCTTCTGCACCCCTTTGCCATTGACTTGTTGGTTCCTTCTACACACTCCTTTTCTCGCGGACCGGCTTGCTCTCCTCCTCTATTCATTTTCTCCCCTTGCTGCTCTTTTTCCTTCTCGCTAGAAGCCCGCTCACCCATCACCATTAAGGCCAAGAAGACCCAGCGCTTGAGCTTTTATTCCTCGTTTTACGCATAGCCTGTTTGACCCCGGCACGTCTTTGAAAAAAATCAGATCCCTTGACCCGGATCTGTGGTTCAGCCTCTCCCGTAGGGCATACACCCGAATTCCGGGCAAACCCGCTGTTACTAGTATCCTGGCGGAAAGGGAGTGCCGGTACTGCTAATATAACTAGGCGAGTGGGCTGAACTCCCCCCGCCTGGAATCCCACGGAACTCGGGAACCCCCAAAAATAAAAGAGAGTTTGGAAATGCGATATCCGATGTAATCATGTTCAACGCGCAGACATCTCAACCTACCTCGTCTTCTGCTACCGTGACTTCTGCTCCGGAGGGATCCAGTGGCTCGAAGGAAAAGAAGCGCTCTCGGTCGGGTAGGTTTGCATCTACTCCGTCGTATCTCCGTTCGAACCGCCCCGTTTCCAACTTTGACCCCGTTGATGGGTCTTTTCGATGCGGGGCTTAATACTTGGTTTGCATGTGCTAACTGCCTGTCTTTGTGATACGCGATAGGCTGTATCGTGTGCAAAGTCCGTAAGGTATGATACCGTATAGCTCTTCGAAACGGTCCGAGCCAATCACGATCTCTGACTTTGTGATTTATCAGGTCAAGTGCGATGAGCGTCCCGGAGCTTGCAGCAATTGCCAAAAGCTGGACATCGATTGTCCCGGCTATTCGCCCATCAATCCTTCGGAGGCTCCCGAGGAAACAGTGAGTGCTATATTTGCACGAGCGGGGCGGAAGCGGCGACGAATGGTCGGTTCGTGTGTTGATTGCAGAGCATCGAAGAGCAAATGTTCGAGCGATAGGCCAACGTGTGAGCGCTGTGCCAAGAGGGGGATTACCTGCGAATACGATGAGACCTTGCGCGGTCTCTCAAGAAGCCAGAGCCCTAGGAGTAGACGGGGTAAGAAAAAGGCTCCTGCGTCCGCTGGTGATTTGGGTGGGGGGGA
The DNA here is from genome assembly GCA_003182015.1 of Tuber magnatum. Taxonomy (NCBI): domain Eukaryota; kingdom Fungi; phylum Ascomycota; class Pezizomycetes; order Pezizales; family Tuberaceae; genus Tuber; species Tuber magnatum. The sequence continues at coordinate 1,610,364 of PYWC01000017.1, read as the reverse complement.
ACTTCCGAAGTATGAGAGTTGGGTGAGTACGGTCCTGGGGAGAAAGGCTTCGAGGGGTGAGAGCGAAGATTGGAAGGGTGGGTCTGAACCGAGTGGAACGGATTGGTGAGGATGCTGTTTGGTGATTTAGTGGAGATAGCCTTTTACTAAAGTCCGTATTTTTTTTGCAGGTTATTTTCACCCAACCTGCCCAAGTCCTCTGCGCAATTAAACCTGTTGATCGAAACTTACTTTAATGACGTTCATCCCTGCCGATCCCTGAGCTTTCTCCACAAACCGACATTCATGCGCGCTCTCCAGGAGGGAACTGTTGAAAAAACGTATGGAACACCTTTGTTACTAGCTATGTGTGCGTTAGCGGCGCAGTGAGTGGCTTCTTCGTTCTCATCTCCCTCAAACAACTTTTAATTAATTTTTACCATAGCATAGTTTATTGGGATGAAGTACTGGAAGGACGCTCGCTTGTTATCCCTGATGCCGGGAATCCGAATGACCGGCCATCTCTGGGCCCAATACCAGGTGACCAATGGGCCAAGAAAGCGCAGAATATAATGGTCACGAATTTTGCGGAAATTAGTCCAGAGAGATTGATGGTATGTAAAAGTTTTCGAGCACTGCTCTCCGCGGGAAGTGAGGGTGTGCCGGAGGTTTAATAGCAGGCAGGCCTTAGTGCTCTTGTGCGAGCATCATTCTCGAACTCAACAATCCCGCGAATGCTTTATGCTCTCCGCATTTCTGATACGCGCAGCCCAGGCCCTGGATCTGGATATGGGCCAAGAGGATGCTCCAAAGACACAGGATCCCGATGCAATCACTGAATGTGAGGCGAGAAGGCGACTTATGTGGTCTTGCTATATAATAGATCTTCTCTTGTGCTCTGGGGTTAAGCGGTTAATGCTGTGGGACCCGATGAACATCAAGGCGCAGCTGCCATGTCAGGAGAGAAACTATACTTTGCAGATACTCTGCGAGACCGAGTCCCTGTACCCTATACGCACGGGTTCGCCAAGCGTTGGGAGCTCGGATAATTTAGGCATAGAAGCCTATTTTATTAGGCTTTTCCACATTAGGGGAAAGGTTCTTGAGTAAGTGTATTCTTCTTCCACTTGGTCGAGGTTTGACTGAGCACCGGGTAAAGGCAAATACGTAACCCAAATCCCTATGGACCGCCTTGGTCTACCAGTTCACCCTTTCAAAACCTGACCGATGAATTGGTTGACTGGGAGAATACGCTTCCTGACAGTCTACTCTTCAATAACTCTAATGTATATGTCCGTCGTGAGTGTCGACAGCTTGGTGCATTCTTTGGTCTCCATCTTGTATACCATCAAGTTTTCTGCGATCTCTATCGCATATCTCTTCCGGGCTATCCCTTCCCCGCCGCAGCTACCTTTAATGGTGCCCCGGATGGATTCGTAGCGCAGTGCCAGAGTGCATGCAATGTCCATGCGGCACGCATTTCGGAGATATTTGAAATGAGCTTCACGCATGGATGGAAGGCTTTGGTAGAGCCTATGTGTAGTGTCATTGCATTCGAGAGCTCAAAACACCAAATTGTGTATTTTACAGCGTGCAGCTCACCTGGGCCGGAAAGGCGAAAGCTATGGGATGCGCTGGCATGTAATTTGGCAGTAAATATTAAAGCCTTGAACGACATAAGAGGTTATTCAAGGGCTGCAGAGGAATGCGTGGGTTTTCTTCCACTCTTTCTGGGAGAGTGGTACTGACCTAGGGATATAGGTGTCATCAATACAAGGGCTCCTGGAGAGGCTAAATATGTCCAGCATTTTGGGTCCTTTGCCTGGGTATAGCGAGAAGCGCGGGTAGGTTTACTTTGTTCTCTAGCGAGAGCTGACCATTACTAATAAGCAATGGCGAATACAGCGCGCGGCCAACTGAGATTGTGTATGGCGATATACATAACTTGCATCAGCTCTCCACTTTCCGTCTTGTCCGCGAGGGCCTTGCTAAACCTGGCTCCTCCTCCAATCGGGAACCCCCCACACCTCTGCGACCCGGGGAACATACCCTATCAAATGTCCGCGCAGTCGACACCCCACAAGCTGTCACTACACATTCTCCGAATTCGCAACAAATCCTCCCCCCTCCATTGCCTCCTCCCATGATTAATGGTGAACAAATGGGGCTGGATTCACTTGGGCAGCCGCCGGAACAGCAATATCAGAATATTCAGCCGGACTATGAGGCGATATGGGCGGAGATAGACTTTAGGGTTGCCAGTGAAAGCGGCCAGATGTTTGCCTGGGACCCGTATTTTATGAGCGGTGGCAGCATCGATGGCGCTAGTGGGTTTGTGGGTGGAGGCTGGATATGACTGTTGTTACAAGGTCGAATCATCTGAGTCGAAGATGTTTTTCTTTCATTATTTTTTGCTTCGGCCGTCTCACCAGGGATCGTCACATGTCTTGTAGTAGCAATGTCCATAATAGGTTCGATTGGCCCTATTTCAATAAAAAGGCGGAACACATCCTGAGTTTTTATCATAGTTCACCCCGATGGCCGGTGATGCGCCCTATATGCATGACAAGGTGCTGGTACTACCCAACAGGGATAATTTATGAGGCTTTGCCAAAAACTACTGTTATCATCATTACTACACTACCCTGCCGCTGTTGTGCGGATATATTTAACAAGCCAAGTCTGCGAATCTTTTACTAACATATATACTGATAGACTGTCCGATTACCGATAGCGGGAACTTCAAAAGACACCTGTCCCGTGTACAGCCGGCTGGCTGCTCGTCGATTTATTCGTTGAAGCCAAAGTGGGGTCGTATCGTGCGAATCGGGTCAATTCTCACAATAACTAACTTGGCTAGGAGCTCGGCAAAAGTGTTCGCGGAACTCGGAAAACCTGCAGATTAAATCCGGAAATACCATATACTACACCACCAACTACCCCAAACAGTCAGTACGTTAAAGTATAGGGTGCCAATATACGTGCGAAATGAAGCAACTATAAAGCCGAAAAGTATTCCTCTTCAATTGGGTACCTCCCTCTCTTGCTCGCTCGCCATCCCGGAATTGGAACGGGTAGCAGCAATATGACGAAATCGGAAAAAAGACCAAACTTCCTTGTGATTGTCGCCGACGACCTTGGCTTCAGCGATTGCAGTTGTTTTGGAAGCGAGATTCAAACTCCCAACATCGACCGTTTGGCTAGCAAGGGATTACGATTCACAAATTTCCACGTTGCCGGGGCATGTTCACCCACTCGTTCTATGCTCATGACGGGTACCGACCATCATATCGCTGGGCTTGGTCAACTCTCCGAGTATACGAGGAACTCCCCGGCTCACCAGGGGAAGCCTGGACACGAGGGGTATCTAAATGATAAGGTTGTCACCCTACCACAGCTTCTGAAGGATGGCGGGTATTTTACTATTATGAGTGGGAAGTGGCACTTGGGGCTGAAGCCGGAATATTCGCCACATGCTAGAGGGTTTGAGAGAAGTTATGCCCTGTTACCTGGTTGTGCTAACCATTATGGTAAGTATATATTCAATAGGGCCTACTAAGTCCCGCGCTTAGTTTCTCTCTCTCTCTCTCTCTCTCTCTCTCTCTCTCTCTCTCTCTCCCCTATCATTCTCACCAGACGGATCACGTTCGCCGAGCACATGCTGACTGTCTGCTGCAGGATTTGAGCCCCAGTACAATGACCATCTACCGGGGTTCTTCGAGACCGCTGTGACGGCTCTGCATATGGAGAACTCGACCTACGTCCCCCAGAACCCTCCAGAACCCAATTTCTATTCTTCAGACTTTTACGCATCAAAGTTGGTCGACTACCTAGAAACACGAACGCCCGATGAAAGATCCAGACCATTCTTTGCATACCTGCCCTTCTCCGCCCCTCACTGGCCTTTACAAGCCCCAGAAGCTTCGGTCAAGAAGTACGAGGGCCTCTACAAAGACGGACCCGATGCCCTTCGCCTCCGTCGTCTGGAGAGTCTCATGGCGTTAGGTCTTGTATCGTCTGGCGTCCACCCACACCCAGTCGTGGCACCGGAATCCGCAGAGTGGAACTCCATGACTCCAGATGCCCGTGCTAAATCCGCACGTAGCATGGAGGTCTACGCAGGCATGGTCGATCGCATGGATGAAAACATTGGACGGGTCCTCTCATCCCTGGAAGCCTCGGGCGAAGCAGAGGACACCTATATCCTCCTCATGTCCGATAACGGCGCCGAGGGTGCGAGCCTCGAAGCGCATCCGATAATGGGGGACGAGGTCATATCTCATCTGGAGAAATACTATGATAATAGCCTCGATAATATTGGGCGGTATAACTCTTTCGTCTGGTACGGGACACGGTGGGCGCAGGCTGCTACTGCCCCGTGTAGGCTTTACAAGATGTTTAGTACGGAGGGGGGTGTCAGGGTTCCACTTGTCTTGAAGACACCAGGGACGGGTAAGGGGGGGCGGAGATAAGCCATGAATTTTGTACGGTGATGGATCTGGTGCCTACGATCCTCGACCTGGCCGGCGTCGAACATCCTGGAACATTCTACAACGGCAAGCCGGTCGCCCCGCTTCGGGGGGAAAAGCATGAAAGGGTCTCCTCCCGCGAGCAGATACACTCTCACGACGAAGTTTCTGGGTGGGAAATTGCTGGCAGCGGTGCGATCAGGAGGGGGAGGTACAAGATCACCTATGTGCCTGCACCTAAGGGCCCCCAGCGCTGGGAATTGTTTGACCTGCAGAGCGATCCCGGCGAGACGGAGGATCTTAGTCGAAGATTGCCGGAGGTGATGGAAGAGATGTTGGAGTGTTGGGAGAAGTACAAGCGGGAGGTTGGTGTTGTTGGGCTTGCCGGGGAGTTGGGTGATGTTCCACTTACGGTTGACGAGTTTGAGGATACGGGAAAGTGGACGAGGTTCTTGGCGAAGGGTGGGATCTCCGTCGCTTCTTAGACTTGTATTGTAGACGGTTGCTTTTTTTATTTTTTTTGTACCTGCTGCGTATGAATTGGAAAAGAATTGTCTGGGGGAATCAATATGCATGCACTGTTATCGTATTCATTGGTGGCCCTGTTTAGCGTGGCTAGAGGTGAACAATCATGCTATTTCACAATCTTTCTGCCCCGATCATTGCATCTCACTCGCTTGGTGTTTACCGGTTACCGATTCACGCCTATCCGGGATACAGGCTTTAGTTGTATTCAACTGAAATGAGCACTTAAAGGGTACAATAGTATGCCGAGCAAGTCCGCAGCCCCTAAAGCGAAACAAGCTCACGAGACGAACCCCCAATAAAACAAAAACAATACCTGGTGTCATCACCCCATTCCCCCACCCCGAGTTGCACAGCAACGCCATCACGCGACCTTCGCCGCTCTAACCAACTTGCGAAATAATCCCTCCCCACAAGACCCCCTTGAATTTCTCATTCTATGTGTTCAAGTCCCATTTCAACTCCAAAGGTCCTTCCCCACCCCCACCCACGCGCTGACCTGAATTTAGAGCCCCGACACACATGGGATTAGCCCTGCTACTGGGGTCCGAGTGAGGGGTGGGGAAGAGGTATGATATCATGCTTCCCGTGGATGAGCCCGATAAGGGCATAGATGGAGGTATCATACTAGAGGAGGGGGAGATGGGGGAGGGGGAAGTGGGTTTCGGGTGCCCCCTCTAATTACCCCCACCCCTTGGGAACGCTTCTCTAACCCCCCCCCCTCTCTCTCTCCTATTATGATATTCGGGGGAAATAAATTGTGGTGGGGGTTTACAAGATCCCTGGAAGCATATCCGGAAGCAAGTATCTAGAAGGCCCTTGTTATTCTCTTTGCTGTTAGTAGGTATAGTCCTCGATACGAGAAAGGGTATGAGAATTTTATGCTGGAGGCTTGTGTTGGGGAGACTTTAGTCACCGAGTGTCATTCGGTTCACGTGATGCACGCGTAACTTTAACCGTCATATTCATTCTATAATAAGTTCGGACCAGCTGGGTAACGGCGGTGCCTATGAGTACGTATCATACTACATGCGTAATGGAGCCAGGAAGGTGGGTTTCCTACGCATATAAACCACCACTTACCCTCACCGATCCTTCCAACACCTTTAAAACTGCTCTACATCTTAAATACACATTCCGTATCTGATACTTCTAGGGTATCAACCCATTTCACAACATTTCTGTTGCAATCCCCGTACCAATCCATTCCCTCGAAATCTCCCTCCCGTGACTGTGTTGGGGGGTCAAACTCGATGAGGGGTGGGGGAGAGTGATTGGTGAGCTGAAATAGGCCATTTGGGAGCTATAAAAGGGTCTTGGGGTGGTATTATGAACAACTGGATGCTATATATAGTGGCTACGACTGTCCTGAGATTATTTTGCAAAAAAAGAGTATTATCGCCTGCTTCTCTGCTACTATGTGCCGTGCTGACATTGTTTGCAGATATTGGTGCGGTTTGCCGGACCTTTGACCTCGCTGTTTGTTGAGAGGTGATCGGATTTATAGGGTGGTAGGTTTTAACCGCTTTGATGGGGATTCTGGTGTCATGGGTGTGTGTGGGTGTAATAAGGCTAATATCTGGTTTACCAATATGGCATGTGGGTATTAGGTGTGTGGTGATTAGGCACATGGTATTGGATTGTATCATAGTCTTCACATCCTTTGTTGGCAAGCATAGGATATGGGTGTTGGATTCGTTTCATTGCTATCACACCCCGTTCCCATTGGGCATCAGGTATCGGGTGTTTGGCTTAGTTTGTCTATTTTGAACTCTTTGCCATTTGGCGTATGATAGTATGGTGCAAAGCGTTCTTAAGGTGTACCAAGGCTGTTGCATTGTGAAATGCCTTTATCAGGTGTGGGTCTAGGGTTGCAGGCCAGAACAATAACATTCAAGAACTTTCAACATCTGACTTGAGGTATTGATACAAATAACTTTCATTTATATTTATGTAATATTAAACTGTTATTTTCTGAGATAAAGTATTGCAATTACTACTTAATAACATTACAGGAACTGAGAGGGTTAAATAATTTAAGTAAAAATTCTTGAATGTTATTGTTCTGGCCTGCAACCCTAGACCCACACCTGATAAAAGCATTTCACAATGCAACAGCCTTGGTACACCCTAAGAACGCTTTGCAACATATCATAATTGGTTTGGTTTGCTTAGCCCCCCGGGCTAGTCCCCGTAGGGCATGGGTTTTAGGAATAGGGATGACTTCTGATTGTCTGGGATCATAAAGTATAACGATGTTGCGGAGTTTGCTATGCTTCGTTTATCTTCCGGAGATATTTAGCTATTCGGAGATATGTATATAGTTCTTGGACAAACAAAAGCCATGGTTGGTAAGCTCAAGTATCATACCGATGAAAACACACCAAAATGTCTGAAATTCGTAGTCTCAGAAGTCGTGGATTGCAACCCCCCACCCACCCCCACCACTTATCATAACTTAATCAAGAACATATCAAATAGGTATCTCTAACGAACCACCGATTCTAAAACCCATCCTTCCGTACCAAATTTTCCTTACCCCCGTGGGCAGCACTTATCAATCATCGCAACCAATTTTTCCAAAAACCAGGTTTTAGTTACTGAGAATTTACATGGATCCCCCCCCATACAAAAAAAAACCAATCGCGATTATCCATTCGCAGAATAGGGAGCCGCCTCCCCTCTCGTGAAGAGCGTCCTTTCCGGTTGCATAAAAGTGATCACCGACGACGACTTTTGTCATTAACCGTCTAGTCTAGCCCATCCGCCACATATTCGGACACACACACGCATGCACACACACACAATCACCAATGGGCAAATGGTCCCCGTTCGGGAAATACGGTAGCGCTCGTTGGGAATGTATATATATCCATTGTATGCATTTTAGATTTCCGTTGACGCCTCGAGCACTGTTGTGATCTGGCGGGGCGAAATGTGGAATGCCCCCCCACCAAAAAAAAAAAAAGGTGGATGGATATTGATATCAATCTCTTGTCGACCTTTTTAAATCTGGTCTGTTGGGGTGGTGTTTTCTAAAGAACTGGGTTCCCCAATGCGGTTTGTATAGTATGATACAATGTCACACCAGCGGTTTTTACTTTCTGCTACGGGTGCTAATGTAACATGGGCCGGTATGGTGGAAATAAAGTTGGAACGATCAGAAATGTGGTCTGTGAGCGTGATAGCATGACTTGGTATAAACCCGATTCCTTTTATTTTGCGCGTAGCATCAGATTTAATGTATCATAGTAAATGCCGAACGCCCCTCAAGAAAACTTGTTCGCTTCGTGCAGGTACAGAGTCTATATAATAGCACCCACCCCTCCCCTACTGTTCTCCGCTTCACCTCAATCCGCGCGCCCGTTCATCCATCCATTCACCTAGCCAGCCAGCCAGCCAGCCTCATCACTGGGAAGCTTTTTTTTCCGCCTTTCAAAAATAGGATTAAATAGTCCATAGGCGGAAAAGAGAAGGGAAGAGAAAGGAAGAAAGAAAGAAAAGAATGAGAACAGGAGGAATGACAAGTGGATAAAACAGTGCCGAAGCAAGTTCACTAAATACATACATGCATGCTTAAATTGAAACCTCCCACCCCCCCTACTCCACCGCCTTCCACTCCTGCTCCAGCATAAACAACTTTTGCCAGAGAGCCGGATCCCCAACCCCAGTGGAATTAACCCGCATAGTCGCGGCCTCCACATCCTGCGGGCTCCCGAACCCGTACCCCACCACCGAATTTCCATAACTGTATCTGTCAAACGCAGTCGCGGCCCGCGTGTACCCGGCGCTGCTCCCAGCCGCGGCTGGGGCGGGCGGGTACATTGGGTTCATGTCGCGCTGCAACCTCAAGCGTTCGTTGATCCAGTCCATCTCGGGTTTGATGCGAAAGAATACTTCGGCCCTGTACTTGGCGGCGGTAGCAAAGTGGTCGATGTTGTTCATCTGGCACGCTTCGGCCCAGATGCGCTTCATGCGCAGGGAGTAGATATCGCAACTGGCCGGGTCCTCGCTGAGGCTGCCGTGGATGGTGAGGGCATTGGCGAGGCTCGAGGGCTTGACCACGTCGGTATAACATTCCTCACACACGATGAAGGAGTCCGTGCCATACCATTTCAATCCCTTCACGCTCGTGTTGGCGGGACATGGGGGGAAGAGGGATCGCGTGTATGCGAATTCCTTGAATTTGGAAAAGTCTTGGAGGTCTTGTGACTCGGCTAGCTTCGTTAAGAGTCGTTTGTGTCTGGGAGAATCGGGCCCCATATTGCAGGAAGCGAGAGCGCCCCGGGGATACTGGTCGATGTAGAAATGGCGCCCAAAGTTGGCCGCGACAATTATAGTGTAGAAGCATGTGGGGCAGATGGTAAAGTTGTCAATCCCTGACATTTTATACCATTGGGCACCGTCCATAACCTCACTTCTGCATGGGGAAAATTTGGTGGCGGCATTAGTGCAATGCCAGAAGTGATCAAAATTCTTCACATTGTTCGACAATGAAACCTCCCAAGCAAGTGCGACCCCAACCATAGTAAAATTGCAACTCCACTTCTCCGATCTCGGTTGTTTAGTTGGGGTTGGAATGAATTCTTCACGCCATGGAGAAAGCTCAATTTCGTCCAGATAGCACGCTTCACAGATCACAAACCCTGGTATAGAGTTCTTAGTCGTCCACCAATTCCTAGGCCCACCAACACACGAGGTTCCAACGCACTTTGGGACCTCAGTGATCCGATAAGTGGCACTTCTGACAAAGTCCTTCCATGTGTTCCCATGTGTTGGAGATTCCGGATCAATGAGTCGAAGGAACCTCTTCTTAAGACCCGACACAGCTAGATCACACATGGTTTCAATATCCTCCGAGCTATCAAGGGGAACGAACCAGCTTGCAAAAGGTGAGGCCAAGACAATATCATTGTAGCAAGCTTCGCAAACAGCAAAATCCGGTATCTCAGATGGTACTCCCCACCAATTGTCACGGGCACCCGCCTCATGCCCTTTACAATTCGGTATCCGAACCCTCCTTTCCATATACTTCGCGACTGGCTCAAAGCTTTGCGTCTGTATTGCCACAACCCACAACTCCTGCATACGCGGTGTATGAAAGTCACAGCTCTTCTCCACATTGTGCTCCCTCTCAGCTTGTAAGAAGTAGTGTCCGAACTGAGATTTGTGAATATGGGTATAGTAGCAATGAGCACAAATATTGAACCCCGAGGCAAGCGGCAGCTGAAACCACGTTCCCCATTGAGTGAAATTGGATTTGGGGCATGGGGGAAGGCGGGCAAGCTCCTGGGGGCTCAAATCTCGATTAGTGCTCGGAGGTGTTTTCGGTGGCACCGTGCTCGAACGCTGGGTGCCAGAGGGATGGATCTTGTCGGAGGTCCTGGATCCCTGAGAAGAATAGGGCCGAGGTTCGCGCGTAGGAATTGCTAATGGAGAGCCCGGACGATCCAAGGTGGATGGCTCTTCGCCTTCACAAGCAGACCCAGACCCTTGGGTGGAGTAGGGCCGAGGCTCACGTCCAGGAAGCTCTGGAGGAAGTGATACATCTGTATCTGTTCTTCTTAGGGAAGCGTATGGCTGGGGCTCACGACCAGGAAGCTCCGGGGGAAGTGAACTGCCTGTATCTGTTCGCCTAAGGTGAGGGGCATTTCCCATTGCAACGTTTTGTGGTTGAGGCCCATAGGGGCGGGGCTGGCGGGTGGGGACCCCCGGTGGGAGGGAGGTACCCGTATCTGAGCGCCCAAGAGGGTTGGGAACAAAATCCCATCCACTGTCTCGGTCAGTGGGTTGTGCCAGGCGTTGCAACCCGTAAGGGCGGGGCTCACGGGCAGGTATCTCTGGTGGGAGTGAGATATCTGTATCCGTCCGCTCAAGTTTGGGAACGAAGTTCGGGGGCAGCCCACTAGGGGCAAACTGTGACGCTGGCTGAGATCCATACGGCCGAGGCTCACGGGCAGGAACCTGCGGCGGAAGTGATACTTCTGTGTCAGATCGTACGAGCGGAGGCGGAGCAAAAGGCGTCCATTCATTCACAGTATTGGGTCGTGGTTCTTGAGATCCATATGGTCGTGGCTCACGAACGTGAATTTCTGGAGGTGGTGTTTCATTTTCCCTACGAGTTTCAACACTAGCGTTATATTTTTCCCCAGTACCGACAGGTTTACCAGCACCAGGGGGTTTCTCCTGTCTCGGAGGTTTTGGGGGCACCTGGTGACTAGATGCCGGAGACTCAAGGTCCGATTCCCCACTTTCAGCTGCGTCCTCTACAGAGGGTGGTGGAGGGTATGAGTTTTTCCGACGGGCAGGACGAGGTTTCCTCCCACTCGCCCTAGAAGTGGAATTCGTCCTTCCCCTCGAAGCGTCCAGCCAAGGTTCATCAAGCGGATGCAGTGAGTTCGGTGCAGGTGCTATATTCGTAGGCTCAGAGTTATGCTGAGACGCTGGCTGAAAAGATGGCGCGCGCTCATTACCTTGGTAGGTGCCAGCACGCGGTCTAGACACACGAACGGGAGGTTCTCTGTCCATATTTGCTGGACCGTGTGCGCCGTGGGACGAACGCCGAGGGTACGCGTGAGCATTTGGCGGGTCATTTGTTGATGCTGTATGACCGTCGGAGCCAGCCCCGCGTGTAGATGTCTGCCCGACTCCGGGTGCTTGAGTAAGAGGAGAAATTGCAGAGTTAGGTTGAGAAGCGTGCCCCCGTTGAAGTCTGCCGAAAACGCTGGGTCCACGTCTTGGAAAGGGGGTCGTTGGAGATTGTTCAGGTTCGGTGTTGTTGTTGACGCTCCTGTTACCCGGCAGAGGGCGATGATGCGGGGGGGCTGGGGGCGGTGGAGGAGGTGGGGGTTCATAGTGATATGAACCACCGGAGGAGCCATCCGAGCTTCCACTCGACATCGTTAGGATCCGCCGCAGGTCGTATTGATAGTAGGGTGCGGGATATAGTCGTCGGTCGTGACTACGGTAGGTTAATGGGGATGGAGAGGAGAAGTTAGGATGAACGACGCACAGAGAAGGCAGAGAAATATAACAGGTTCGGAAAAAATACACGCGCAGTAAATTTACTTCAGTGAATAACATGTTATGATGCGCATGCCATGCACTACGCCTACATGCGGACATGGAAGATAGTCAATCCCTGCACTGATAGACCGTACTTGTACCTACCATACTGATGTCTTTAAACGTTAATCAGGCTTACCACGATAACCTTGCAATAATTTAAGTTATGTCATGACGGAGCGATTCTCGACATCTGACTTGTGAACATGATTGATGGTATATACGGCCCACCCCTTATTCACCCCTCCCTAGCCTTGGCCGTCGGTGATAGTCGCGACCACAGACTCAGACCCAGTTCACATCATGCCACCATCCGGTGTCTATCAATTTTGCATAAATAATTTATAACCCAACATCATCATGCTGAAAGCTTCTCTCCAAATCCGTGGGGGACCGCATTGTAACACCCAAATGCCTTGCTGATAACATACCAATATTTTACCCGTCCGATCGGCTTCCAACGATTTCCAATTGCGATTCCAGGACACACTCTCCCGAACTTCGTGAGGAGGAACAAGAATCTGTCCCGTACAACATATCATTGCTAAGTCCTGGCACCGAGACTACCAGAGATGGTCCTCCGTTTTCGTAGTGATGGCGGGGTAAGCTAATCGGAATCAGTTTCACAGGCAGCTGGACAACTGAAACAGCTGACCCAGCAATCCGGCTCTTGAAATAATGCCCCAAAACGAGCTCCTGAGCGCCGTATCTCCCTAATCCCGACCTGAGATCGTCGGGCATAATCGCATATGGCCCTAAACTTGGAAGCAGAGGTCTATATCGTGAAAACCCCCGACACACCCAAGCCCTCATCATCGCCATGAGGGAATAGCGACTGCCTTTAGATTTGTGGGCCGGATGTGAATCTTCTCGAATCGGGGAGAAGGAGCGGGAGACATGGCGATAAAGCACTCGGCATGCGCAATTAGCGTGTTGTAAGCAAAACGCCGAGTTGGTCATTGTCCGTGCTGTGCTGCTTAAGTCACCAAGCTGCTTTATTGGGTAGAGCCCAATCAACTCGTGAGCGCCCTCCCGCAAGGGCACATTAGGATTCGTGAGTGCTAGTGAGGTGGGCGAGAGGAAAAGCGAAAAGGAACGAAAACATATGCCCCCCTGCGCCTTTGTATTCTGCTAAGGACCTTGGAGACAAGGCACTGACACGACAGTAGGGAGGAATGTTCGGTTATGGTAGATGTGTTGGACGCACCCCCCGCCAATTTATAGCTTTGTAGGGCGTTGGCGGTACTCTTGTATATACGCATGAAGCGCTGTAGTACTTGTGAAGGCCTTGGTGCTGACTGCGTACGGCGGTGGATTCATTGGAATGCACTTAGGCAAGTTGCACCCCCTTGTACCATGGATATCACGTCGCACATGACGGAAAATCGGATTTACTCGCCGGGCGTTGCAATCGATACTCGTAGAATCAGGGACTATTGCCGGTGTTGTATCGTCCGCTATGACAACCAGCTTAGCACTAATCTCCGGCAGAGGGATGTGTATTAATACTTCGGTAAATCCCCATGAATTATTATCATATCAACTACAATTCGAAGGCACCTACTACTATTATGAATATTGAAACATCAGAATGACTGAACTTCACATCACAGAAGACAACATTCCCCGCCTTGATGGCAAGGTTGCCATAGTAACTGGTGAAACCCTCCTCACTCCACCAGCTCCTCCTCATAGTGTCCCCATGTTAACCACCGACCCCAACCAGGTGGCTGCGCCGGAATTGGCCTCGCAACAACCAAGATCCTTGCTTCAAAGGGCGCAACAGTAATTATGGTGGATTTGACCTCGCCCGCAGAAAGCGTAGAGAACGCAGCCTGGGTGAAGACCGACGTATCCTCTTGGGACTCGCTCAAGGCCGCCTTCAAAGTTGCCGGCTGGGTCGACATAGTAGTAGCTAACGCTGGTATCCTCGGGGACCTAAACTGGCTCGGCGATAGGATGGACGGGACGGGAGAGTTGGTGAAACCGGGTATGTCGGTGATAGATGCCAATATTGTCGGCGTAGCCATGTGCATCAAGTTGGCTGTCAGTTACATGCGTAAACAGGGTTCTGGGGGAAGTATCGTTCTCGTTGCTAGTGGTATCGTGTACGAGCCTGGAGAAAAGGTGGTGCTCTATGCTGTTCGAAGTTTGCTGTGAGCGCTTTGAACCTTCTTTTTCTTCGCCTTCTCTAGCTCCTTGGCTGCAGGTGTATGCAGAGCTGATTGGATGGTACAGGTTACCGGAATGTTGAGGAGCCTAAAGCAATATCTCATCAATGAAGATATCACCATCAACGCTGTTGCTCCAGGCGTCACGTCCACACAGCTTGTCAATGCTTTCAAGCCAGCGTTCGCAGCAAAGAACGAGCCGATGGGTACTCCCCACGAAGTCGGTCTTGCCATCGTATACTCTGCTGTTGCCAGGGAGCAGTCACGTATCCCAATTCCCGGAACATCCCCCGAGGGTGCGGCGAGCAAGCAGGCCGGACGCTGGAACGGGAGGATGATTTACACCTTGAAGGGGATGTTCGCGGAGACGGAAGAGTCATTTTTGGGCTGGAGAGAAGGCATTTCGGGAGATGAGGGCCCAGGAACTAATTTTCCACGGGCCAGTCGTCCCCGCACGGCTTTGAAGGTGTGGCGGTGTTGGGAAGACGGACGGTTTGACAACCGTCTACAGTGATGAGTGATTTCTGATGATAGATGTCGTCCTATTAGTTAGTTGGGGTAGTAAATGAAATCAAAGACACCATTTCAAAACAATGTGATTGGTGCCGTCTTACTTTAAATCGATTCGTTCCCATCAACTCCGAAACCCTCTGGTTGTTGAGGTTTCACCCAGAAGGGTGAGACGAGACCAGAGCGATGGACGGCCATTTCCCTCCCCTCCCTTCCCCCCACACACCCATCATTCCACAACAGCCACATTCCTCGAGTGACTACTTATGATTCGCCCCCCTTCACCTCCGCCCAAAAGCACACTCAGCCCCCAGTGTATCAAGGGAGAATTCGTCCAAGCACCAGAAACCATTTCGTAAAGCAGTCAGTACCGTAATCGCCCCTCCTCCACCCATGCAAAAGGCTCAAACCTCCCAATCCAATCCCACCACATTACAAAAGCCCACCACCCATTCGCTGAAACCTCTGCACACCGACCCCATCTAATTCAGGTTCTTAGAACCGCTCTTGGACCAACAGTTTACTCCAACCAATCTGCTGATCTATTCCTCAATCCTCCCCATCCCCTCGTCACTTCACTCAAAGTTCGATCCCGTCAGGCCACTCATGAGAACGATACTCCCACCCACCCACCCACCTTCCTTCACCGGTAAGACAGTAAATCTCATAACCTACAACCAGAAGCTAAATTTTCCTCCCCCCCCCCAAAAAACAACAACCAACGCTCCCATTCTCAAAGTAAGGTTATCCCTCTGAGATAATGCACCAATCAAATTGCTCCACAGAGTGCTAACCCCTCATTGGAGAAGACATTGTACCTGCAATCCATGAAAGTAGGTAAAACCCCCGGCGTAGCACCACCCTCACCATATACGATTCGCTCACTCTCCCTGATCCCGAAAGCAGCTGGTTATCACAGCATAACGCTTTTTTTGCTCTTCACCCACCCACCACCAGAGTTCGGTGAACGGCCCATGCCCGCCCAGCCCCCGAACCCAGTGATGAGCTATGTACCTACCGTAGTTTGGCAGCCTCGAGCAAACATCCCCAATAAGAAACAATCAACCCCTCGATCACATAGTGTCGTCCTCATACTCACAAGGTACCTGGTCACCTAATATCAGCGCAAACCCAACCGGGGCATCTCCAAACCCACTCGCTGATAAATAATCTTAACCCCCTCATGGAGATCCGTGTCCTATAACACGCCTGCTATTCCTTCCACCCTCCCGGATATTTATCAAGCCATTGGATTAGAATGCCGTGCTGTATACCAATTTTAACCTCCCGGGGGGGGATTGGCCAGATACCCAGTTGGCTGCCTTCCTAGCCTGCCCCCGGCCCCCCTGCTATGCTTTGTATGACGCACCCACAACCTGACAGGTATGGCACTCTAGAGTGAGTTACGGCCCCAGCCAAGAAGGCAGGCAACCTCGATGATCCAGCGGTTCCTTATCAACTCCATCCTAACGCGGGGGGTAGTGGGAGGGAGGGTGAGGAAACGCACTTTTTACCCCCCGGGGGGAAGTGAGGAAGGAAGTGATACGATGGACTTTAACCATACAGTACAACATCGCTGTGCAGTTTATCATATGCCGGGGGAGGGGGGAGGACTTCAGGCTTGAGCGGAGGTTGTTTAGCCTAGCGTAAGTTCCATTCCAGACCCGCTTGCTCTTGTAGGGTACTTCTTTGGAAACGGGTTTGCAAAAGGTGCTTGGGTAGCACACCCCTTCGTTTTCCACCCCGCTGGCAGCCCAGTAGGAAAGTACTATACACACCATGTAGTCCCGATCATGAAACGTCTCAAAGAACCCCCCCCCTACAGTGGCCTAGTCCTACTGCATTCGTATACGCCATCACAACACAGCACCACAGGACAGAACATACATACAGTACGACACCATTGTAACCAAAACCTTGTGTACCCGTTCGCGCATGTCATCACATTCATTCACCCATTCCCACTGAGTTCAACTATGCGCAGCGAGCGTCCCCGCTAGAAACAAAAAAAAGAAAGAAAAGAAAGAAAGAAACACACCATCACCCCCTTCCTCTAAGATACCGTAGACCACCCACCCATCGATATCTAAATCTTCAAGAAGCGTCCAGTTCCTTTACCCATCGACCACCGGATTACCCAGCAGCAGCAACAAAAACCCAAAACCACCCCTCACTCCGGGTAGACCATACCTAACTTACCCAGCCGGTCCGAACACGAACCCCGCAAGGGAAGCGAGGACGGAAAAAAACAATCTCACGCCCCGCGCACGAACCCCACAAAACATTCCAACCGCAATAGCGCGAGTAATTTTTTTCGAGTGACGCAACATGACCAAACAAGCGGAAACAATTCCACACTGCCAGACATGGAATCACATATTAGCTGTGTATCACCGCACCCATTTCGCTTACAAGTGCAAGGTTTATCGTACCGCTCCCCCACCCCCTGCAAGTTCTGGCGGGGAAGAGGGAAGGGAAGGATCCTTACATGGGATTGAATATATTATATTGCAAACTTGCGAGTGGATCTTTGTAGGTAAGTAGGTAAGCGAGATTTACTTGGTCTACTTGGTCGGTTGCAGTTGCGCCGCTTATTGGGGGGTGAGGGGGGTGTATCACAGGCTCGTGGTCCACTCTACTATATGGGGGCAGGATAACGTTACCCATTGCAATGGACTGGAGGATCGGGTGATACGGGCACAATACGCTATGGCCGCGGTATTGTAGTTTGGCTAAGGTAAAGTAACTGTGGAATACGCACGTATTGTACAGTAGCAGCACGTGAGTATCTGTCTATTGATCAGATCCCTGCCTTGCTACCCTCCTACAGTAGCCCCCATCTCTACCATACTCCACTCCACAGACCTTCCCGAAGGTATCTAACCAAACCAATCTTACTTTTCTCTCCTTTGCAACCGCAAGTGTGCGGGTCCTTTTCCTCTCTTTTCCCTCTGAAGTGATCATATTTCCCAAATTGGCTCTCTCCTCTCCTCCGGGCCAAGCATCTCTCACCTAATTGGCTCCTAATTATTCAAACGCTCTGGTTGGACGCTGGGTTCAAATTTGATCACGTGATTATTGATTTAATTGGATATCGGGTTAGAGTTTCTTTAAATTCCCGCGCTCTTTTTTTGTTTGTTTTTTTAAAAAAAATATATAAATAATATAAAAATAGGGTGTATGAATGTTCGGGTGATGGGTGAATGGATGGGAGGATAGATGGGAGGGAGACAAGAAGCGGTAGGTACAGGAAGGGAGAGCATTTCCTCGTGCTACGGAGGAAACAAGTGGTGGAGGAGGGAGAGGGCTGAGTGGTATGGTCTGTGGGTTGGGTAGGTAAGAGAGAAATGATTATAGGTTATGGGAGAGGGTGAATATTTATAAAGTGAGTTGTATGAGATGTAATAAAGAACAGAGACAAGAAATACTCGAGTGGAGAGGGAGGGGATGGGAGGAGAGAGGAAAGGTGAATAAGGAAATGTAACCAAGAAATAGGTAATGTTCGTGAGAGGACAAAAAAAGGCGTAGACTAATACAATTACTTGAGAATGAGAAAGTGGGGAAGAAAAGAAGAAAAGGAAAAAAACAGGCCCTTGTATTGTATAGAAGAAAAGGGTCTGTTTAGGTGAAACAAACAAACAAATGCGTTTCTTTCCAAGGAAGAAATGATATCCCGTCCCGTCCCCGTTTCGTTCATCTTGTGAATCGTATCTGGCCGTTCCGTCACGTGCACGTTCCTCCAACCTCAGGGGAAAAAAAAGGGCTGGGGAGATAAAACGATAAAAAAAAAAAAGGGAATAACGAAATATAGAAAAAAGGAAAGGGTTGGTATTGAACGGAAGACGGAGGAAATGGATGTCATGATGAGAATCGAAAATAGAAAGAGAAAAGGAAAAGAAAAGAAAAGAAAACAAAAAACCATAGCGACGTCAAAACTCCTCAACTTCCTTGTGGTAGTAGCGGTAAAGCAAGCAATGGTTCAAACAAATCACCCATATTCCACTAAAAGCCCTTAGAAAACAAACAAACAAACGAAACAATAATTCCCGGAGTAAACCGTATGTAAAACTACCCATGCTCCAAGCCAATTGGAAAAAGCGAATGGCAAAAAATGAGGAATGAAAAAAAAAAAAAATTGAAAAAACAACAAAAACGAGGGTGGTTAGGAGGTCAGAGAGAACTAGGACACCTCATAATCCCGTTCGCCCTCCGCATCTGCATCTCCTACATCGCCTTGCTCGTTGCTGCCCCCTGCTCCCTGGGGATCTTGTAGATGACCACGCTGGCTAGGCAGTTGATACATCTGCTGAGCCAATAAACAAACACAATTAGGTATCGGCTATCTAAATGGCCCCGTGCTCGACAGCTGCGAAACAAATGACAGAATGGGGGGGGGAGGATATGGTCTTACCTGTTGATGAGGAATGCCGGGATAATACATCTGATCTACTGGTATTCCTTCCGGATACATCTGCTGTGGGTAGCCTCCCTGAGGTGGTACTGCTCCAGCGTATAAGTTCTGTTGCTGATATCTTTCAGGGTCCTGATTCATCCCAGGGTGTCCGGGATGCCCAAGATAGTCCTGCGGAGGCATCTGGGGAGGTTGCTGAGGGGGGGGTTGTTGTTGTTGAGGGGGCTGTTGGGGAGGTTGCGCAGGCTGCTGCTGATGGCTTGGACCGCCGCCTCCACCGCCGCCGGACCGCTTGGCATGAGATGCTTCCTCCCGCGGAACTATATCGATGAGAAAGTCAAACATATCGCTTTTCGCAAGAGCAGAAGCAATATCGGATCGCTGCAGAGTTCGGCGTTTATTCTCCTCGGCGTGTATCCAAGCGCGCATCGTAAGCTCTGTGATGAAGATGTCGCAACCCTTTGCAAATAGTATTGGTGCCTCGGCCGAGATCATCTTCACCTCCGGGTCCGCCTTCATAACCTTCTTTATCCTCGCCAATGGTAACTGGTGCAGTTTGTAATCATGATCCTCATTTTCAAGTTGGTTTATAATCTGCTGCCAATAGGTGGTGAGGATGTCGCGATACTGGCCATGGAGTCCTTGGGAAACCTGAAAATCCATCAATACGTTTGTTTTAGAGCAGGTAATAGAGTGAAGAATAGAGTTTCCGTTTTTTCTGGGGGAGGAAATACATTTGAGAAGGGGCCGCTGTATATATCGGGTGCTGCAACTGAGGAGGACGCTACCAGCGCCGCGCTGGCTCCATACTGTACTCCGTTGAACCGTCAGCATCTCTCCGCGCGCAGCACATCACTGGGGCGTGAAGATTGAATATAATTCAAGCACAAAGGATATGAAAATAGTCAAAACAAATAATTGTTTCAAGAATGAAATAGGGTTAGACTGACATGGCCCATCACGGAGATGTCATATGGGGGAACACTGGGCTGCTGATGTTGTGACTGTGAAGGGTCGTGTCTAGAGCCCCCAGAGGGGAATTGTTGATCCATATTCTGCTCCGACAAAATGGTGACGCTCAAGGCTAGAATGGAATGATGGTGAGTCTCTGGTGTTTGCAGCACACAAGAATCGGAGTTATGAGTGGAAGGTTGATGGGAGGAGGACGAATTGCGGAAGATATAATAGATGAAACTGGTGGGCGAAGTTATATTATGTAGCGCAGGATCTGCGCGAGATTGGTGGTTGTCGAAAGCACACCACAGAGGTCAAGTAAAACACTAACGAACGAGGGTTGGACCTTTTTTTTCTTCCTTCCTGTTGGATGTTCGTTGGTGGGGGGGAGGGGGGTGGAAGTTGTAAGAACCGGGAACGTAGAGGAGATGATGATGGATAATGTGTGGTTGAAGGAACCAGGTCGCGGCCAAGGGTTTGGGGGGGGGGTGTACGGAACAGTGACAGTGGTGGGTTCACAAGAATACCGTAGGGGGAGTAGGTACGGTAGGTATTGGGTAGGGAGAGAGTAGTGTGGGTGATTGGAACTGAGGTAGGCCAGAGGGAGACTCGTTACGAGCTAGAAACTTGGGAATGTATCATATCCGATCTATAACTCTTGTCTTCCCCGTTTCCTCACACGTATTTTTACAATACAATTGAGAAGTACTACCTTTTAGTAAAGAAGGGGAAAAAAAAAAATAGGTATTGGGGTTGAACGTGGTCGTTGAGTTAGTAGGGTAGTTTATGGTGATGGTGGTGCTGATGATGGCATTAAATTTTACACTATCCCCGCGACTACTCTCTCTGCCTACTGGCACTGTAACCGCAAGGCACTCCCTCCCTCCCTTTCACCTACTCTCCTTCCCCCCCAAACCCCTTGCCACTCTGCGGTGCCCAGTACGATGCAGTATGATACTGTACCATACCGAAATTTTATACCCTACCTACCCGCATACGTACCATACTACCCTTCTGGTAGCCCTCTGGTAACTCATTCTATTCCTCCACGGGGGGGGGTATGATAGCTAACCGGAGCGAGAAGGGAAAAGGGTTAATCGTATCAAGAGTTACCACCGTTACCAGATCCCGTGCACAGTTTCCTGGGAAGTTTTTATTTCTTTATTTATTATTTATTTATTTTTATAATAATTTTACAGCCCTCACCTCGCAGGCTACGGTTATATTTTCTCTAAGTCAGTCAGTCAGTTCGGTGCGTGATGTGTTCTTGCAGGCTACTTTGCAGAAGTGAAGTCTGCATGCGGCTAGGCCTGTGCAGCGTTTCCCCCCGTCTCAGCCTCATGGGTCCGCTTGCCTCTGATACCATTCCTATTTTCCACAACCCCAGCCACCATTTCCCGCGCGGCTCTCAGCCTCCTATGGTTCCCTACCATATCATCACGCACCATCCTACCACATTCTCTTGCCGCCGATGATGAGGTTAGGAGACAATGTCATGATGAAATAGGATCGAAACGGATGGAGGAGTGAGGGTACCGAAGATGAATTCTACTTACATCCAGTGAACTTGTGGGAACGCCATATCGGACTCCGGAATCGTTGGTTAATTCACCCTCTTTGGGTTTAGCCTTCCCACTTCCGTCCTACCCTTCATCCAGTGTTGGTTAGTGTGTATGTGCAGGTTATGCGGCTTATGCCCTAAAAGCCACAGCCTCAGCTCTCTCTCTTTTTTTCCCTTCCTTTCTTTTTCTTTCGTTGTTCCGTTCCGTTCATCGTTTTTCACCATTCCTCGTGTTTGTTGGTTGTGTGCCGTTTCAACTTCTTCGCCCACATCCTCCCCCTCCCTCTCTCCCGACTTTTCACTTCCCCTCCTTCTTTCCTACTCCCCCCTTCCCCGCAATGCCAACGGAGGTGACCCCTGATCTCTGTAAGGAATCAGCAGCAGCAAAAGCAGAGCAAGAAGGGAATAGAATTGACGTGGTCGAGGGCCCACCCGCTCGCTTGTTTTCCTCATCTCATGTCCGCGGTGACGGTTTTGGGGACGATGTCGCTGAGCTGTCGGATGAAACTATCAGCCGCCTGCTCGGCGAGGCAGAGGAAAGAATGAAAGCCTCATCTAAAACATTACCAACGTCCTCTTCTACTAATCGCAGCAAAACCGTGATGACAAAGTGAGTTTTTCCCCCTATCCTTATCCTTTGCTATGCCCCGCCTCCCCTCTCTTTTTATTTTCTTCCCTTTTCGTTTATGTACTTCATGATACGTACCCTACCCTATTTTCATGTACACCCTTCCTCGGTGGTGTGGGTGTGGATGGTTGTCTTGTGTCGTTTTTATATATCTGCCTGCAATGGAACCGAAGACTGATACGTGTACAAAGGTTCCCAAAGCTCAATCCCGGCGCTGCTTTGCCAAAGGCACCCATCAAATCCCAAGGCGCAGTTTCTAGAATATCGGATCCTTCTCTTCTCGTGCCCTCATCTGATCGTAGACTTGCGAACACATCAGCAGCTGCAGGAGGAGTATCCCTTGTGGATCCAGCGTTATCAAAGAGAAGGCTCAAAGAGGTTTCTATCCCCTCCCCCCTTCCCCCACCATATTACTGTTTTTTTGATCAAATACTTTCATCCCCATTCCTACAAACTTCATCCCACATTCCAGGCATCTGCCTATGATGAAAATTCATCCCATTAGAACCTGAGCAAGGATGGGGCCCCGTCTTGGCGGCCCTACTTGCACTCCTGATTTTTACTATTCATAGTTACTCTGAGGCTTCCAATTCTAAATGTATCCGCTTCTTTAATCGCTGTCAATGTGACATGATGTCATGTTGGAATGTACTAACATAGTACCACTCTAAATTCAGGACAAGGAGAAAACTGCTGGATCGAAGTGGTTTGATATGCCGCGTACCAACCTGACCCCGGAACTTAAGCGCGACCTGCAGCTGATCAAGATGCGTGGCGTCCTTGACCCCCACCGCCACTACAAGAAGGACAACTCTGCTTTTCCAGAATATTCCCAGGTTGGGACCATTTTGGAAGGAAACGCCGACTATTTCTCCTCGAGGCTTAGCAATAAGGAGAGGAAGCGGACGATCGCGGAGGAGGTCATGGCTGACGACAGTAGCCGCAAACGCTTTAAGAATAAATACGAGGAGATACAGAGCAAGAAGAGGAGTGGTAAGAAGGAGTTCTACAAAAAACTCAAACAGCAACGGAAAAGGTCATTCTTCTAGTTTCGGATCAAATACCACCCATGCAACGCTTGGTCTCTCTTAGACTCTGCTTTCTTTCTTTTTCCCTCCCTTTTTTCAACTTCTCGGATGTATAATTATGCCAGGGTCGTTCGTGTTTCGGTTGGCGTTTATTTGTCTCTGGCGTTCCTCAACTTCCTCGGCTCACAGCACCAACAGGCTCGGAGGTAACAACACGAGGGAATTGCCGTTCCTTGGTAGTCTACCGGTACGGTATTCCTCAATGTACTCGAGTACTTGTACTCCGTAGTGGGCAAGAAGTCTCTGGGAACAGGGGTTGTGGATTTGTATGGGCGCCCAGACACTTGCGAATTTTCTGCCATATATTTTGTGAACCCGTTTCCGGATACTTCATGCCTGCTATCGACACGAGCATATTACATTCTCAAATTTCCCCCTTATCACACATCCTTACCCCCCCTCCTCCTCCCCTGGCCATGTGGTTGCCCTCGTGTCGGCCAAGGACAGAGTGAGTGAGCAATTGAAATGGAAAGGCTTAATGAAAAAAGCAAAATGAAAAATGAAATACCACCAACGTTTGATGTCTCCCTAATTAGTCCCCTCAATGTGTACCCGTACAAGTACAGTACCGGTACCACGATTCACAAACCTTAACGGGCATAACAGCCAAGTTCTAATGGTGTCTCGTGTCTCGTGTCATGTCGCTGGGACAGTGTTAAATTCGTTACGGCGGAGGGCTAGAATGAACGAACAAATCATCATACCAATTTTTCTCCCAGATTGGAGCAAAAAAAAAAAACATTTGTTTGCACCCGGAATGCCCTTAAAAGTTAATACTAAATTGAGTTACCATTTACCATTGAGTGCCATACAACAGTACCATAAGAGTAAATAAAGGTCAGGATGGCATCGAGAAAATAGATAAATGTATGATATATCAGGGGGTAGGTTCATAAGATTAGAGTAATCCATAGATAGAAGGACCGAGAACGAAGAATGAAGTGGGCGAAAAAGAAAAAAAACAAATTTCAAATCAAAAAACAAATATCACTTTTGAGTTTTTATTTTGTTTTGTTTCGCTTTCGGTTCAGAATCTATAAGTTTGGCAGTCAAATCCCGGTTAGTTTCACCCCAGCCACAAGTAGATCAGACATCGGATATCGGAGTAGGTTGTAATAGAGACACAAATGAGGGAGACAAGCTAGGGTGTAATCTCAAGCGAAAGTATCCGGTGTGAAATACCCGAACACTTGAGCCCGAATTTAGTACTGTATGAGATACTGTATGGGCGCTCAAATGCGCACAGATAATTTGCAATACAAAATTTTGATCCCTGTGTTCGTGTGGGTGTTGTGTGATGTGTGGAGGGGACCGAGGTACCATTAAAGGGGGGGGAGAGGATGGTAAGTTACACACCTTATTTCATAAGATCCAGCTCTCGTCATATATCTGACCCACTTGACACTGGAGTAATTACTCTTCTCGAACACTTTGAGGTAGCGCACCAACAAGCCAGAGCTAGTGAACATCAGCAGACTGAAGGAGAGCGACAACGGCGGTCTCGACCAGGCCTTCTGGTTCGTCATGGATGTCAGTGTTGCATCCGCACTGAGCACGTATTCCGCCTGACCTGTGAATCTAGGAATCCTGTGTTTCTCCATGTCAGATATATTGCGGGGGTGGCAGAGCTAAAGGGGGAAGACGCAGGGAATAGGAGCGGAGGGCGGCAACATGAGGAGGGGGGACATTACTTCCAGACAATATGATTCTCGGAGGGCTCATATTTGGCTTTCCCCTGCGAGGTCCTCGTTTGTATGCCGGCGGTGTTCAACGGCGTAGGTACCCTCACGACCACATTCGTAGCGAAAAGCTTCGTCCCGTAATTGGCACGGATAGCAACTTGATACTCGACTTTGGTCTTGCCAATCTCGTTTACGATCGCGTGAACTCTAAAGGGAAGATTGACGTTCTCCGTGGCCCGGTACCTCATCAACTCGAATTCGCCGTCCGGGGGAACAAACGAGATGATTCGATCCGTGTCGAACTTGCCGAGCTTTACACATTGGTGAAATTGGCAATCCTCTAGCGTCACAGATCCCGCCGCTGCCCGGGTGGCTTTTGTGCCAGACTTATTCCCTGATGGTCGCGTGAGCCCATCCCCGTCTAGGAGAAGGCGATCATTGAGTCCAAATTTACATTCGGGGGTTCCGGACAGGTAAGCGCGCATGATGATTTGGCCGGAGACATCGGCTCGTAATACGGTTCCTGTGTAATGTGTGAGTCTAGTACAGGCTTCGGGATAGGTAACTCACCTCCCGCACTCATTAGCAGGTTCACATCTTCTATTACGTCTACAAAAGCTTCATTTTTCCTATACTTCACATCCGCTCTCCTCCACGACAACGCACCGGTAGCTTGCATAGTAATTCTGGTGGAATCCTCCTGCGGTTCGTCGTTATTAGCATAAAATAACGATTGAGAATCTCGAGATGCTTATGCATACGATTGCCCTCTCTGTCTTTACTCCTTCCGTTGTGATGTACATTTTCAAGGTGTCGGTCTCCGTGTTCTGCGGGTAGCCAAAATCCAGGATCTCTGTTTTAGCAGCCAACTCTTAGCAATCCGTCCAAACACAGCTCTTTCCCCTTTATACGCCATCAGGACTGTCCAAGCTCTTTCAAGATCCAACGTACCATCGAGAAGCTCATAGATGAGCACGAAGTTATTCTTCACAGCCTCCTCATCGAACTTGCCAAAGTAGCTCTTTCCCAGTGCGATGAGCCGATACAGAAACTCGAAGACTAACGCTGCGTTGGCGTTGCTTTTTGTAACGGCAACCAAGTATATGTTCTCGTGTTTAACATGCGAGAATGTTGTTGACCCCAAGGTCAGTATTGGTGAGCGCACTTGAGCGTTAGAAATGACCTGAATCCGAAAAACATCCGATAGCCGTGGCCGACCTTATTTCACACACATTCCCATCAGCCTCTACCTTAGGGACAGCAACAAATTCTGATGAAAGAACCACCCTACAATCGTTCCGGAACTGACGAAAGATCAAGTTCTCGCCCTTTTGGTTGAACAGCAGGATCCCCGAGAGCATGACTTTTTAAGACACCCCCTCCTTTTCCTGTGGTGCTTTGGTCGTGAAAGGAATTGTTTGCTGCAGCGCTGTTGTAAGATCGGCTAAGCTGTCTCCGGGGGTTTTTGCAGGGTAACAGCCCGTTATAGAGCTCTATACCTAAGTCGTAGAGGTTGTCGTAAACAGTTATCGGTTGAAGAGACGAAGATAGGAAGTAGTGGAGGTTTCAACTTTGATCGGGTGGTTGAGGAACCGAGACATGGGGAAGGTTGAGCCGCGAGGCAACTAGGCTCCCTTCGGAAAGTTGTTCAAAAGACCCCTTCCCGTCCCACAATAGACCATCTATGATACTCTCAAACTTAGGCCATATTTAACTGAAAATTCTAGGAATATATGATCTGTCTCATTTCTTATTTATCTACTTTTGCAATGGCCTCCCCCGATAACCTAAGGATACGATATCTTCCGAGCCAAGTCCCCCATTATTGGGGGCAATATGCTATGCGAAGCTTGTACTATTAAGTACATGCCCAATATCACTTCAGGCAGCTGCTCTAGCAGTTGTCTGGTTTCACACCACTAGATACTGGTGTTCGCTCTTATCATAAAGCAAACAGCCAATTCCATGTACCCTGGAGTTCCGGCATAGACGAGTCCGCTTCTACATACCTTTCAGGAATTGGTTGGCTATCTCAAACAATGGATCACATCGGCCATTGTGTAATATATCGACATACGAGCATCTCAAGCACCTGCGGGGCCTGCACCACCTGCTCGAGTATACACCGATACACGTGAGCGGGGCATTGGAAGAGATTAGCGGGGGCACCTTATACTAGAGTAGTGCTTAAGGCTGAAGACTTTTCTGCGACCCCACATGCATCCGGTTGAAAGTTTGGAGAGACTGTCCGATGGATGAGGGGTTTGGAGTGGGGGGACTTTCATTTATTACCCGGTACCAGTAGGGCAGCTCCAGAAGCACCTACCATACATCGGTGCATGGATTTTCCCTGCCTAATTCTGCATCGGCAGTTAAACTGCAGTGTTCCGGCACCTGTTCCAGGACTTACTCTATTTTTTGTTTCGTTCCCGACCTTTTTGGTGCGCGGTGCTTACTGGACTACTAATGTGAGATGTGAAGGTCGAGTATTTTCAAACGTTACATAACTAATGACAGATGTATGTAACTCTATGGTCGACGCACACCCAATTGACGAAGGACTTCTCGACCTTTCAAACCCAGATGTGAGAGCACTCACTAACTTAGCGGTTTGAACCTAGTTTCAATATGATCTCGAATGTTGATGTTCTATCCAGCGGTGAGAGAAAGGAACTTTAAAGCGGAAGTTACCATGATAGGCCCTCTCATGACTAGAATGATAGCCGGCTTAACTGCTAAGTGAGAGCGACGTGTATACTCACGTGGGTGACCCCCACCGTCCCGGAGTGGTGCTTTGTTACCAGGTTTCCCCATTCTCCCCATCCAACAGGAGCGGCTCTACTTGGCTCCAGATCGTGTGTTGTTAATTCTACCACATGTATAGGGCAGGTACCTTCCCCCCGATTCCTGGGAAGGGTATCGCGTTAATGGAAGTATGATACTATCACAAACTATCGTTGAAAAGTTATTCTCAACAGTTTCACTTGTGTGCCTCCTTGATTTATTCATGAAACAGGTAAGAAAAGCTACTGACGAATGCTCGAGTCTTTGGCTTGCCTTTGCGGACAAATTAATTCAAACGCGCCAAAAACAGTCCCGGAGTTTAAGAACTCAAGGCTTTTGAGAAGCCCATGCAAAGGACATTTCCGATAACCACGCAATGGCCTCAGTACTAAGGTATAAAGAAATACTGAGACTCGTATTTCCCGACATAGGGGCCCCGAACCCTCACCAAGAGCAAAATGTTCCTCAGCTTAGATCAGAATATCCGAGTGATAGTCCATGATATTGCGTGCCCGCATGTTGGTTCGGCGATCCACGCCGAACCCCCATACTCTTCTGATTTGTCACCTCCCACCTCCAATTAGTCAGATGATCCGGAAAAGGGAATAAGCGATTCCCACCTGCTACATGTCGTACCTAAGCTACAAACTAAAATATATTTCCCACGGTGGCCTAGGGCACGGAAACCGAACGTAGGTATGCATATTACCAAAACGCTGCACCCGTAGGGGACCCAGATATCGGTGTGGTAGAGCATCAGTGATAATCAGCATAGTAGGCTCACCCCTGGGGCAATCCGATAGGTCACCCAAGCGCCGTTAACGCAGGTCATTCGTACATAGACCATCATCCCAGAACGTAGGGATATAAGGTGCATGTCGAGAGTTGGGGGAGCCTGTCTTGACCTGTGCAGGCTGGCTGAATCCGGTGGCGTAGTGTATGTAAGAAAGGGATGCTCTGGGGCTCCACAGCCTCTCATAAACAAGTCCAACCCAACAGTACTTCCCAACAATAAAGTACCAAAGTTAATGTGCATGCTGCCCAGGTACCGGTAAAAATAGCCACAATTCATCCATGCCTCCCGCTCCGTTTCCCCATTCTGAGGAGGTGGTGCAAAAGGTGCAATATTCACCTCACACCAAACGGCATGGAAACATGGCATGCTCAAAAGTTCACCTGCAGCACCTGAAATCTGATCTGCTGTTTGGTGAGCCCAGTGGTCTACCGGATATTGTAACCCGCTGTTGCATATTATGATAATAATATTATGACATTGTTTCTAAACCTTATTTGGTCATTGTTTGGCAGTGGTAGTCTCACTTTGATGACCAGGGTAAGGTCTTGGACAGCCTCCCCGAGAGCAAACAAACATAAGAAACTAAAGATGCGGAGAACATCGCACAGCTCATCACCATCAATCACTTAGTTCTGAAAGCGACAGGCAGGATTAAAACTGTTGGGGGTTGTCCGCGTCTGCCGTCACGTGCTAGCTGACTAAACTAGTTTTATCTTCCAGGGCCAGGGTTACAACCCTAGTGAGAGACCAGCGCCCCTCCATTCTCTTTCTCCTCTCCAATTTCTCTGTTCATCAACCTCCCACCCCCATCCACTTTTGGTCTCCTGTCATCACCACCGCCTCCTCCGCTTCATTTTTTTCGCCTATCCCTTCGGAGGGATATTTGTTATTTTTCTTTCTCAAACGGCATAGCATTCCTTACCAGCCGGTAATTGTCAACCATGTCCGAGCCCATTAGAAATAAAAAACTTGACACCCTAGCAGGGGCACCGTGAGTTGACACCCGTCGCTATTTTTTTCTGCTACCGACGTTCAGCTAACCGTTTCGAAACAAAGTACTCCCCAGAACACTCCTTCTACCAATGCTCCTATCTCTTCTCATGCCGCTGAACCCAAGGTTTCTACTATTGAAGAAGGTCTTCATACATCAGATTGCCGCTCACCCGAGATCCTTTGCTAATGGTTTTCCGCTATGACAGAGAGATTTGACCGCGCTGCGGCTGCTTCAATCTTTGCCTCGAATCCTCAACTAGTCTCTATGATACAGGGCAAACTTGGTTCTCTTGTCGGACGCTCGTCCGGCTACATTGAATCCCTTCCTGCTCCAGTCCGCCGTCGTATTTCTGGTTTGAAAGGTGTTCAAAAGGAGCACGCTAAGTTGGAGGCTGAATTCCAGGAGGAGGTTCTGCAGTTGGAGAAGAAGTATTTTGCAAAATACAAACCTCTTTACCAAAAGCGTGCACAGATTGTCAATGGTGTTGCTGAGCCTACTGAGGAAGAGGTCGCTGCTGGTAAGGCGCAAGACGATGACGAGGAGGAAGAGTCAAAGTCAGATGTGAAGGTTGAAGATAAGGCTGGGGCTAAGGAGGATCTCAAGGGTGTCCCGGAGTTTTGGTTGTCGGCGATGAAGAACCATTACCCACTTGCTGAGACTATCACTGATAGAGATGAGGCTGCGCTTAAATTCCTCACCAATATTTGTATGACCTATCTCGACCGTCCAGGCTTCAAACTCATTTTCGAGTTTGCTGAGAACGAGTTTTTCACCAATAAGGAAATCACCAAGACCTATTATTATCAAGAGGAGAGTGGTTATGGAGGCGACTTCATCTACGACCATGCTGAGGGTGATAAAATTAACTGGAAAGATGGTAAAGATCTTACCGTGAGAGTCGAGTCCAAGAAACAGAGAAACAAGAGTATGGCTCCTTCTAATATACACACCACTTGTTTTACTAATGATGACCTTCAGACACTAAACAGACTCGCGTTGTTAAGCGCACCGTTCCTACCGAGAGTTTCTTCAATTTCTTTAACCCTCCTAAGCCTATCAGCGGCGACGATGATGAAGAGGACAATGATGAGGAGCTTGAAGAAAGACTCGAACTTGACTACCATCTTGGTGAAGATATCAAGGAGAAGCTTATTCCCCGTGCTGTTGACTGGTATACTGGCGAGGCTCTTCAATTTGAGGAGTTGGAGGACGAAGTTGAGGGCGAGGACTTTGACGAGGACGATGATGATGATTTGAGTGAGGACCGGGATGATGACGATGACGACGACGAATCCGAAGACGAGGTAATCCAGTACTTCTATAATTCTCACGTACTCAACTATGCTTACAAAATAAAATAATAGGACGATGGTACAAAGCCCAAACAGGAAGCGGCCGAGTGCAAACAGAGTTAGACACCTAGTCTATGTCTCTTTCTTCTCAAAACATGTCGGTCTCCCTCTTTTATGATCAATACGTAAATGTGTAAGCAGCCTGGAATTTCTTTTCTTTTTTTTTCTAGTGTGCTCTACAGTGAGGTTGGGGTAGACAAAAGGTAGGGAGAATAGGTTGCGGATTAAGGTACAAATCATTGAGGTGGAAGGGCGAGTTAGCTAGTTCGCTGAAATATTTTTTTCTTCCTGCATAACTCCTTTTTATAAACTAGTACGGCTTCTTTAGTGGGTCTCCTTTTTCTTCTTGATGTCTTCTCTATTGTGCCTATCTCAGCTTATGGCTCTAGCCTACGTTACTCGATCACTCTACCTAGTTTTACTATGTTACACTTTCTTATTCTCAGATCCTTCTTCCCTCCATCCATATCATATGTATCCCACATCTGCATTCGCATCTGTGTATTTCTTTTCGCTAGCCCTCTTTTCCTTCGGAACCAGTTGATGGATATGAGAGATGACTACTCCATATCGATGAAATTCCCGCAACCAAAATTTTCTCTTCCTTCCAGCAGCTGCTGCCGTGACATGTTCCCACCCACCGGTGAGCCAGAGCAACAGTAGTATCAGCACTATACCAGTATTTCCGTAGGCCCAATACATACAACCCTCTCACGCCATACCATCCACGGAAAAAATAATTCCCCCAACTCGCACTCTATACCCAATAATGGCCACTTATAACCGGGTATTCACCACTTTCCTATCGACCGAAAATCTACCGCTATGATACAAGTGATTATAGCCTGTACTTGCCCCCATCCCCCTCCAATCCTATATATCACAACAGAAAATACCCATGAAAAGGAAAATATAAAAGCCAAAAAAAAAAGAGAGAGAGATTCTTTTTCTAGATCCTAATTGTGTTTGTGTTTGTGTTTTTTTTTTTTCTTGACTATGATACCGGTACCTTTTCAGAGGAAGGAAAGTGCTTTTTGCGGATAGAATATACTCGCTTCGGCTTGACCCGGTCCCCTGGGGATACCATTTCCTGGTGAGACATTCCGGTACGAAGCCCCCCATCATTTTTTATTTTTTTTCCCTCCTCCCATTACAGTAGCCATCATACGCCACAATTATTATTTTTTTCTCCTCACCCCGTGTTGAGAAAGTAAGTGAAGATAGTCAACATATCGCTCGATTTAGTCCAAACCCACACATCATACTCGAGACGATGTCTCCGGTGAAGTTACAGTATCGCAGACGAGCTCACACATACACCAGCAAGAGAGGGCAGTGAGTTCCTGGGTGGGGGGGGGGTTGCTTTCTTCATCGTTAGATTCTCTGTCGGCAGGATAAAGTCCGAAGAGACCGACGACGAGGAGGAGGACGAGGCCGGAACGATTGGATCGGATTGGTTTGAGAAGTATAATATGTCGGTAGATTCTGCGGAGTTGGGTTTTTCGGGTAGCGATTTGTCTTGGAATTTTTTTTTATCCTTCTGGTGTCGTGGTTCGATTACCCGGTAGGTTCACGGAACGGCTATGGGATGAACGGGTCGGGTCGATGCAGGGGGTGCGATACTAAGGAGGGTGGAAAAGATGAGGGAGGGGAACTGTGTATGGGGGGAAATCGGGGAGTGGGTATCGTATCCAATTGGTATATGATAGAGTGAAATGGGGGTTCTATCTTTCCACCCTTATACGATATTTATGACGGCGAAAATTGATATTCGAAAGATAAGGAAGGGGGTGCTCGTATGAATGGTATTTGGAGGTTTAACCTTTTTTTTTTGCCGAGCAAAGATCCACAAGCTCCCGACATTTCTCGAGTGATTGATAGTGATCCGCGACCCTCTAAACTACCGTACTGCTCGGTTCAGTTAAAAAGGCTTAAGCATGTAAACCCCGCCCAACAGGAGCAGGAGCAGGTACACCCGCACCATATCATTCTAGAGGTTTTCCGTATGCAAGGATTCAGCGGTCGCTTTCTTCCGACGTATTACAGACAAGTAACTCCGACCGCAATGCCATACTTCACTATTTTCAATATTATGATAGGCTTTTGCTTTAAGCACCTTCCACAATGGCAAATCTCGCCACGATTCCCTCCGCAACACATTCCATGCGACTTGGTCCACCAGCACTAACAGGATAACTAACCTACATATATTATGTTGCACATCTACCTCTTCCTTTTCACTCGCATACCGGCTCCACTGGTATTCTCATTCATACGGTACGGTAGTGATCCATGTATCGGACGCTTACATTATCGACGTTTGTGTGGAGTACCGTATGCGGCGGCGCTCACAGGCAGGCAAACACGCGCACCAACCTAACGTCTCCCCCTTCTTCCCCTCCTGGCGGACGCCGGGAGAAATTAAGAAGCTTTACGATATTCCTCCACCTAGGATATTTTTCAGCATTCGAGAGGGATATGGAATGCGATGTTTCGAGTGATCGAGCATGACTATGGTTCTTGCAACTTGTCATGGGGGAGTTTTTTTTTTGAGAGAGGGTCAGAGTAAGACGCTCTGGAAGGGTTTGGAGGGGGCATATGTCAATCAAAGCTTACGTTTGGATGTCGGTTGGTTACCGGTGAGCATCAGTAAAGGCGACCGGATCCCGATCAGGGTGTTATTAATAGACATCTTGAGTGTGAGTGTCCGGTGGTGTGGGGGGTTCGAGAGTGGTTCGGGGGGCGTCGGGTTTTGGGTAGAATGTTTGGTTGGCAAGTTTATGCGGGTATGTTTGATATTAGAGGTGTCAGGCGGTGAGGCAAGAATGAGCTTTTGGGAGTGCCGGAGGTTGGGAATGGGGTGAGATGATGCTGCCCCGATGAATGGTTACTTCTGGTCGGTACCTGTATACCAGTGCAAGCGATCGTGGCGCTACATATCTAGTGTAGTGCGATGTGATATCGCTAATACAAAACCGGAGTGGAAAGCATGAGGATTCCCTGTTACTTGCTTCAGAGGTTTTTAAGCACGCCGGGTTGCATTAAGAGGTTGCAGTGCTGAGTGTTAGAGCCCGTGCGTTTTGCACGTTTTCTTCTTCGGTAGCTCTGCTTTTTCCTTCAAAGTTTCACACTCCACTCCTCGACAGCCGGTATTGGGCATTGTTAGGGATCGTAGTGATTGTGCAGTTGCTCGCACTGCGTAACAAGGTCGTTTCAGTAATTTCATACCGTATCATCAGGCGTCTGGTGGTAACATGCATTTCAATGCTTCCCCCCACCGGATCCCCGTTACCCCCGAATTTTCTGAAGTTACCAATCTCCGTGTCTTAGGCCTGGAACCCGGGTGGTCAGATACGATACCGGGGGAGGGAGCCGTGTTATACCTACCGCGCCCTATTTCTCGGGTTGCGATTACAACCGGTAGGGAGTCTTGAAAGGTGGTGATGGTCGGCGGAGGAAGTTTGGGCTTGGGCTGGAGTGCTCCAGCAAAAAAAGAGGGCACCAACGCCTCATCAGCCCCAGAAACTACATTGTTGGTTAACATTAGGAGAGGTTGCTCGACTGCATTCAAGAGGTCGGGTAGGCTTACATACGGTACTAGCCAGCCTTGATACTGTTCGAGGGAATCGAGGAGGAGAATCTTCTTTGCAAAATAAGTGTGAAAGGTGCTTAGAATCTTTATTGGGAAACATATCGTTCAATTAAGACGGGCGGGATCGTGGGGTAACGTGTCACTAGGGTGATCAGGAGGAAACAGTGGATGACCCCTGAGGAAGGCTTGGACTGTCGACAGCAGATACTGTTATGTCGCTGCAATGGATATCAATGAGCGGAAGAGTATTTGAACGGTTTCCCCTCCCGTAGGGGTTTGAAGACTTGTTTTGATTCGGACGAGGGAGAAAAGGCTGCAGTACTCGAGTACCAAAGTTCTGCAAGTGGATGTGACCATACCGTACCGTATGTGTGATCTACCGCGGTGGAACACGGGCGGGGAGTTTTCCGGCTGAAACAGCAGACTTTGTATGTGGGTTGGGGGGCCTGATGCTAGAGTAAGAAACGCCTGGGCACCCAGCTTGTCGCGGGGCAGCCATGATGAGGAGCATCGGTAGCACTAGATGAAAAGAAAAAAACGTGAAAAAGAGGAAGGACGTCTCATACTGAAGGAATAGAAAGACATTTTGATGGAGGGAAGATAATAAGATGGAGTAGAAGAAGGAGCTAAGAAGAGTGGAAAGGGCTCTAGGTTTAGCCGCCTCACCCTACCCCTTTTCGCCTGCTTCTTTGATTCGCCGTGCCCTCCACCCACCACCACCACGGCCTCGTTGACAAGCCCAACTGAGGGACCCTGCCCAAATTATTTCTCAACCACCGAGAGTCTCCTAAACACCATCAACTCAACAAACACCTTCCCCTCTCCCCCCTCCATCTTCTGTCCTTCATTATTATCATCCTGCTTCTCCATCTCATAAACATAACCCTCAACCTCTTTTTTTATTTTTAGAGCTCGTTTGCGCCAAAGGAAGCGAGATTCGTGCTGTAGTTTTCCCTGAACTGTCTGGGACAGCAACAGCTGCCGTCTTGGAGTTATGGCGCACACTTACAATGTCGACACCGGTGCCTGGATTCAAGACACCAACGAAGGATGGGTTTCTTCGAAGGTTGTTTCTAAGAACGTGGAGGGAGATAAAGCAACTCTAGTTTTCGAGATTACTTCAGGAGACCGAATCGGTGAGGTATTGTTATCATTGCATGCTCTCCAGCTGGGGCACTTTTGATTCCCGTTCCCATTGTTAACTTTTTTTGCAGGAAATCACCAATACTACAACACTTGCGGCTCTTGAAGGAAATGCGGAGGATAGGAAGCTTCCACCTTTAATGAATCCACCTGTTTTGGAGGCTTCCGATGATTTGACTAGTCTATCCCATTTGAACGAACCAGCTGGTATGTGACAATTCCTCGGACCTCCCATCTCAACAAAGCGTTCTTTGTTGTTTCCTTGGCTAAAATTCCCGTCCTGCATAGTTCTACAAGCTATTAAGCTCAGATATGCTAAACGGGAAATTTACACATACTCTGGAATTGTTCTCATTGCGACAAATCCTTTTGATCGGATGGACTACCTCTATGACCCTGGACTTATTCAAGCCTACGCCGGTAAACGACGCGGGGATCAAGATCCTCATTTGTTTGCGATTGCTGATACTGCTTACCAGTAAAACTCCGTAATATCTTTCTGACCGGGGTGTTTGGAATTGACAAGTTAATTATAGGGCAATGGTTCGGGATAAGAAGAATCAAACAATTGTTGTATCCGGGGAATCTGGTGCCGGGAAAACAGTCAGTGCTAAATATATTATGAGATATTTTGCAACGGTAGAGGATCCTAATAGACCCGGCAAACGGAAGAAGGGGGCTTCAGGGGAGGTCATGAGCAAAACGGAGGAACAAATATTGGCAACCAATCCTATCATGGAGGCATTTGGCAATGCTAAGACAACTCGAAATGATAATTCTTCTCGTTTTGGAAAGTACATCGAGATTATGTTCGACAAACAAATCGATATTGTGGGCGCGAAAATAAGAACATATTTGCTGGAGCGTTCAAGATTGGTGTATCAACCCGCTACCGAGCGAAATTACCATATATTCTATCAGTTGATTGCTGGAGCGTCTGATGATGAGACGAGGGAACTGGGGTTGCTACCGGTGGAGGAATATAATTACTTGAATCAAGGCGGAGATCCCATTATCCCCAATATCGACGATGCTGCCGAATTCAAATTAACCCGGGAGGCTCTTGGAACAATCGGCGTTTCGGAAGTGACTATGGCTAGAATTTGGAAAGTTTTGGCAGCTTTGCTTCATTTGGGTAACACTAAGATTGAAGCATCTCGGAACTCGTCTGTGCTTCTGACAACAGATCCCGCTTTGGTTAAGGCTTGCGAGCTTCTGGGTGTTGATGCTGAAGAGTTTGCTAAGTGGACAACAAAGAAACAATTGGTTATGCGAAATGAGAAGACAATTTCCCCCCTTAGTCAGAAGCAAGCTCTTGTCGTTCGTGACTCGATATCGAAGTTTATCTATTCGAGTCTCTTCGATTGGCTTGTTGAAGTTATCAATAATGGTTTAGCAGCTGAAGAAGTTAGAGAGAAGGTGAAATCTTTTATTGGTGTTTTGGATATCTACGGTTTTGAGCATTTCAAGCGTAACTCTTTTGAGCAATTTTGCATCAATTACGCAAATGAAAAGCTCCAACAAGAGTTTAACCAGCATGTCTTCAAACTAGAACAGGAGGAATATGCGAAGGAACGAATTAATTGGGCGTATATTGAATTTTCCGACAATAGACCCTGCATCGAGCTTATTGAAGCAAAGTTGGGTATCTTGGCTCTTTTAGACGAGGAATCTCGTCTCCCCGCTGGAGCAGACGAAACATTTGTTGAAAAACTTCACCAGAACTTCTCGACTGGTAAACCAAAGGGCTTCCCTTATCAGAGGCCAAGGTTTGGGAAAACATCTTTTACCGTTTGCCATTATGCCATTGATGTCACATACGACTCCGAGGGGTTTATCGAAAAGAATAGGGATACTGTGCCAGACGAGCATCTTGAGTTGTTGAAGGCATCAACCAATCCGTTCCTTACCGAAGTCATTCAGTCTGCTACATCGCTCAGAGATAAGGTGGGTTACTGTTCTTCAAATTTAGAACTTAAGCTAATAGCGTAGGAAAACGCTTTTGCGCCTAAAACGGCATCTGGCCCAGCTCCTAGAAGGGTGGGGGGCATGGCCAATCGTAAGCCAACGTTGGGAGGAATCTTCAAGTCCTCTCTTATTGATCTTATGGGCACTATTGGATCAACAAACGTGCACTACATCCGTTGCATCAAACCGAACGAAGCAAAGGCGGCTTGGAAGTTTGAGGGTCCGATGGTTTTGAGTCAATTGCAAGCCTGTGGTGTTTTGGAGACCGTGAAGATTAGTTGTGCTGGATATCCTACCAGGTGGACTTATGAAGGGTTTGCCACCCGCTACTATATGTTGGTTCATTCTAGCAATTGGAAGGCCGGAAGTATCAGGGACGTTGGGCTCTTGATTCTTAAGGCTACTATCCCAGAAGAGGGACATCCTCGTGACGGGCAAAAAGATGGGAAGGATAAATTCCAACTTGGAATGTCAAAGATTTTCTTCAGAGCTGGCATGGCATGTATTCCTATGGCTGTTTACTGTTTTTCTTTCTTTCTTCTCGTTGTGTGTCCTAACGGGTTCTTTAGTTGGCCTACCTTGAAAACCTGCGGACAACTCGCTTGAACAGTTGCGCAATATTGATCCAGAAGAATTTGAAAAAGAAATATTACCGACGCAAATACCTTGAGGCTCGGGAATCAATACTCAAGCTCCAGGCATGGGTTAGAGGGTGCCTTGCTCGCAAGGAGGCCCAAGCTATGCGTGTAGTGAGAGCTGCTGTTACTATTCAGAGGGTCTGGCGTGGCTCTAAACAGCGCAAGGCGTTCAACAGAATTCGTAACAGTGTTATTCTTGCTCAAGCAGGTAAATTGGCTAATTCTGAGTAACTATTGATACCTGCTGATACATGGATATAAAAATAGCTGCTAAGGGCTACCTATGCCGAAAGTCTATCACTGATCGTATGCTTGGAAATGCCGCACGATACATCCAGAAGGCTTGGAGGTCAAGGTGAGACAATTCAATAGCCCCATCCTAAGAGAGGAGTTAAGGCTAATGGCTCGTGTGTAGACGTTTCTTACGAGCTTGGAGGACATACCGCAAGAGGTGTATCTATATACAAAGTGTTTGGCGTGGTAAGATAGCTCGAAGGCAATACCGAAAGATGCGCGAGGAAGCCAGGGATCTTAAACAAATCTCTTATAAGCTGGAGAACAAGGTTGTTGAGCTTACCCAAACGGTAGGAAAGCTTAAACAGGACAACAAGGCTCTCCTAGAAAAGGTGGAAAGCTTCGACAACCAAGTAAGGAACTGGAGAACTAAGCACGCTACCTTGGAAAATCGTAACAAGGAGCTGCAAATTGAAGCCAACCAAGCCGGTATTGCATCCGCTCGTCTTTCACAGATGGATGAAGAGATGAAATCACTCCAGCGACAATTTGAGGAGTCGACGGCAAACATGAAGCGGCTCCAAGAGGAAGGGAAGTCTCTACGCGCAGCTCTTTCTAGGAGAACCTCAGAGCTTGATGTCCTCAAGACACGTGACCAAGTACATGAGGATGAAAAGATGTCTTTGAGGCATCAAATCCAGGCTTTAGAAGATCAATTGCAAAATGCCGGACCGCCCGTGGAGGAGAATGGACATATGGAAAAAGTGCCAGCTGGTCTTGCTCATGGCATCATCAATTTCGTCTCTAACAAGAAACCCAAGAGGCGAAGCGCTGAAGTTAACCGATTTGAAAACGATGGAATATACCGGTCTTCTTACCAAGCTCGTCCTGTCTCCATGATGCCTACAACGGCCCCTATTAGGAATAGGGACCTCGAAGCACTCACTTTCAGTCCCGTGGTAGATAATACTGAATACGAGCTTCAAAGGCTGCTTGAAGAAGACGAGGCATTGAGTGAGGAGGTGGCTATGGGTCTTATTCGAAATCTTAAGATTCCATCACCCAGTAGTCAGAATACGTTAGTTGAGAAAGAGGTTCTATTTCCGGCATATCTCATCAACGTTGTTACTTCCGAAATGTGGAACAATGGATTTGTGAAGGAGTCTGAGCGATTCTTAGCCAACGTTATGCAGTCAATTCAGCACGAAGTTATGGTTAGTAATTTGGGAATGCTCGTTGTCGAATTGTAAAACAGTTAACTAATATCTACTAGGCACACAATGGCGATGACGCTGTTAACCAGGGTGCATTCTGGCTGTCCAATGTCCATGAGATGCTCTCTTTTGTCTTCCTCGCCGAGGACTGGTATGAGATACAAAAGAAGGACGACTACGAGTATGATCGCTTATTGGAGATTGTCAAGCATGATTTGGAGAGTCTCGAATTTAACATTTACCACACCTGGATGAAAGTCTTGAAGAGGAGGTTGCATAAAATGATTGTTCCGGCAATTATCGAATCCCAATCCCTTCCTGGTTTCATCACAAATGATGGTAATAGGTTCTTGAACAAGTTCCTTACGACCTCGAGTGCTCCCCAATATAGCATGGACGACCTCTTGACCCTACTGAATAAGGTTTACAAGGCCCTGCGGGGATATTTCATTGAAGAGTCAATCATTACGCAAGCAGTCACTGAGTTGTTGAAACTTGTTGGCGTTACTGCGTTTAACGACCTTCTTCTAAGAAGAAACTTCTTGTCGTGGAAACGTGGGCTCCAGATCAATTACAACATCACTCGTATTGAAGAATGGTGTAAGAGCCATGACATGCCCGAGGGTACGCTTCAACTGGAGCACTTGATGGTATGTAGTTTTTTTTCCCTCGCGAATATCCTTACTCATAACTTTCTAGCAAGCTACAAAGTTACTTCAACTAAAGAAAGCGACTTTAAATGACATTGAGATTATCCAAGATATCTGTTGGATGTAAGTCGACCACTACCCTACGACACTCAGGAGCACCTGCTGACAACTGTAGGCTTTCTCCAAACCAAATACAGAAGCTACTGAACCAGTACTTAGTGGCTGATTATGAGCAGCCTATAAATGGAGAGATTATGAAGGCGGTTGCCTCCAGGGTCACAGAGAAGAGCGACACACTCTTGCTTCAGGCTGTAGATATGGACGACAGCGGGCCATATGAGATCGCTGAGCCACGAGCTATCACTGCACTTGAGACCTATATTCCTTCATGTAAGTTACGCGAATTCAGCTGGGCTTGAGTTCTGGAGACTAATGTTTCCTGCTAGACCTGCAAACTAGTAGGCTAAGGCGGCTAGCAGAAATTGTTTCTGCTCAGGCCCAGGCGCGGGTTGAAGCAGAGCGAGCGCGGGGGGGGATTGGCAACCCGGACGCGGATATTAAGGCGCCGATTTCCACCGACCTCGAGCCAGTGCATGAATAATGATTTCCGGTGGGTCAGTCTTCACTCTTTGTATGCTTGCTCATCACTAACAGGATGTGATACAGGCTGTTTCTTTTGTAATGAGTGATGATGTCCTTAATGAAAGAGTGCTATTGGATCTAAGAAAGACAAGAAAACATACCTTTTTTCACCCGAAAAAAAGAACTTTAGTTCCAGCCGCGTGCGCTTTTCATTCGTTTTGTCATGTTTGGAAATAGGTTTGACACTTGAGAGGTACCTACTTTTATTTAGTTCAGTGCGTCGGGTCTAGGCAGGGAAGTCCGCAAGGGAAAGGTTTGTTGCAATATTGTTTGCACTTTCGGAGAACGTTCCAATTTTTGCCTTTCGTTTCCTACCCTTTTTTTTCTTTTTTTTCCCAATTTTATAGCCAGCGAAAGCTTCGCGGTGGCCCCTATCGTCACATATTTTAGTTTACCCTTTCTTTGAGTTTCCCATCTCAAGTGCTATATCCTTTTGTTATTTCATTTCCTATATATTTCAGTTGCGATAGAAAAGTCGGTCAAGTCTTTGTAAATGCATGTGGATGTTTTCCTTCTTTTTTTCCCTTAGCTGGAGGAGCATAATTGCCGGATTGGGGAGAATTTGATTGGTATCATACAAGAGATTATATTACCACTACAAGTAGTTGCCCCCCGTCCCTGCGGTATGATGCCACGAATAATAACAGTGTGCTGTTATGTTAGCCCCCCGCTCTTTAGGAATATATACATACTTGTATATTAACTAGAGCTCAACGCACAATAGTACAAAGGGATCACCCAATTGAAGACCTCATTTACCGGGTTGGATACGGGTGGGGCGGGGGTCCCAGAACCCCGATACATTGCACCTCCACTTCCATTTCACCTTCCCTCCTCCACAAACCGCATGCGACGGAGCGATACCGGCACCCTTACCGACTCCCTCTCCCACCACCACCGGCAACAGGGGAAGTGAGTAAGACCCGAGCCTACGAGTACTCTGACCTTCCCATCCCATGATATCAGAGGAAAAGTTATGATACCGGTAAGTCCCCCCGCCCCCGAACACAGCCCGACATCCCCCACCCCCATTCGACGCGGTAATTCCGAAAAAAAAAACCACTGCTCAAGTGCGGACTTTCATTCACCGCCGGTTGTAGCGAAGGTTTACGATATAAGTTACTCGGTGGTAGTTGAAAGAGGGGGACAGGATACTCTGGATATTCCGATTTTCGCTTCGTTGGTACTTGGGGCCGTGGCTGTGATCTGTGGGTTTCGATTTCAAGCGGGGGTATGATATCATATCATACTCCTTTCCTTGGGGGTGGGGGGATCTGAGGTTTGTGACTTGTACAGAAGGGTATGTTGGTGCGGATTCAGGGAGAGAGGGTGGTGGGGTTTATTTGGATGATTCTGGTCATGAGGTTTAAGGGCGTTCGTGGTGTGATTGATGAATTGGTGATCGTTATGATAGATAGCTCACGAGTACGTTTTCCATGATCCGATCAACTAATCTGCCGAAAACCCCCCCCCTCTGATGTCGTATGAAGTAGGAGCTACTGGAGAGCTTTGTGATATCAATCGGGTGATTAATATATGGTGACAAGAAAACTGCTCGTGTCCCCACTGCTCCCCCACTGCTCCCCCCATCACACCACATCGCATCACACCGACACTCCCTCCCTTCTCAGTAAACCCCAACACACATACCGGTACCGTGCAAGCCATTCCATGAAAAACCACCCGGCACTGAACCGTCCAAACCAGCGAGGATCCAAGATGTTCATGTTCACATCCAATCAACCAGCAAGCCAACCAACAACCCGAGCGGGACTCGCAAGCGCGAAAATAGCACAAGATGGGGCAGTAATCTAGGAGAAAAAAAACAGAAGAAACCCCAAATATAATATATTCAAACAGCAGCAAACAAAAAAAGAAAGAAGGAAAGAAAAGAAAAGAAAAGAAAAGGCAGGCACCTGATATCATACCGTCACCACCTCAATAATTAACCGTCCCCCCCTCCACCTTCAAAACTTTCTCAATCCCCTATCCACCAATCTACTGCAACTGCACCCCCCTCTCCCGCCTATGCAACCACGCCTGTCCAGCGCAAAACAGCAAAAACCCAGCATAAACCATGACAGCCCCAAACAGGACTCCGGCAACTTTCGTCCCGTCCTCCGGATCCCCGGTCGATCCGAGCATTGTTTCGTGCCTAAAACCGATCAACCACCCTCTCGTCAGTTCCGTTCTTCTCATACCTTGTGTGGGAGAGAGGAAATGAAGAAGAAATAAAATAACGTACCCGGACTTAAAGAGCGCGCCGAGGACGCTCAATATGACGATTCCGAAGACGGAGGTTACGATGCTGGATGCGCGTTAACTCTTGCCAGGGGGAAGCAGGGGAGGGGGGAGGGGAGGGGAGGTTACCATGGCCAGACGTTGAGACTGTGATGGTTTGATTTGGTTAGTTAACTGATTGGGGGTTTGATTTTGGGGGGAGGGGATGAATGGACGCGCGGTGGAAGGGGAGGGAAGGAGGGAGGTAGGGAAATGACGTACAGGGAGAACATTGGCTTCATGGTTGCGGGATTTTGGGGGTAGTGTGACGGAAAGTTGGGTCTTGGGTATCCGTTTTCTGGTATCGTCGGTGTGGGGTTGTTGAAGGAAGAAGCTTTAGCAGATTAAAAGTGCCGATGCGGTGCTATGCTGCAGCATTTGTCGATGTCGTTGATGGATGGATGTGTCCCCCGGACTGAGCCTCCCGCTGCCAAGACTCTTAGCTGGCTTTCCTGGCTGTGGAACGTGGGCTTGGGCGAGTGATGAGTTATGATATAGTCTCGGGGATGGTGAGATCTGGAGTGTTTCTTACATGTACTCGAGTACAAATTTGCTGGGGTGTGAAATTGGCGTGATGACAGTATGTCATTTCACCTTTACTTACAAGGTCGAGGTGCTCGAGTAACGATTGCATCGTGTGACGCGCCAGTCTAAGCAAATAAAAAAATTAAGTGAACAATCCATCAACCCAACAACCTCACTATCATTCTATTAGCCCCACAAATCAAAGCGAACTCGATTTGATTTCTTGTCCGATTCCATGTCGAGAAGTAATCTATCAAACCCAAAGAGAGAAAGAGGAAAAAAAGTTACCGCACCAAAAGACCTAACAAAAACTACTTAAACGGAGAACCAGTAAGGTTTGCTACCCGTACGCGTGCTATCAATAGAAAAAGAACCCTGTACAGTTGATTTTTTTTTGTTTCCTTATCAGAACTAAACCCCACAGAACCATTTCATATCCAATATCCCGCAACCACAAAGCTAGTTCTACGGAGCCTCACAGCGGTATAGTGAAAACAACAAAGGAAAACATATCGATGGAACAGTAAGGAAAATCAGTTTTCGTAAGCCGCGGTCAATTGTGATCTTTTAGCTGGGGGTGGTGGTGGAGGTGGTTTCTTCAATCCTCGGGATACAGGAGGTGGGGGAGGCGCTTGCTTCCTCCCACCGCCGGAGGTGTTGTACGCACTGGAAAGAGCGCTGTTGCTAGATGTCCTTGATGGGCCCTGGCTAGTCGAAGGGGTAGCGGACCTTGCAGGAGATGCAGAGCGCTCCTCGTAGCGGTATTTCTCCCTATCGGGGGAATTACGGGTAGAAGAGG
Organism: Tuber magnatum; assembly: GCA_003182015.1. Classification (NCBI taxonomy): domain Eukaryota; kingdom Fungi; phylum Ascomycota; class Pezizomycetes; order Pezizales; family Tuberaceae; genus Tuber; species Tuber magnatum. The sequence continues at coordinate 1,565,710 of PYWC01000017.1, read as the reverse complement.
TATGGCTGTTGTTGTCCGAGAAAACATCTGCGTTTGCTGATCTCAGAGTGCGGGTAGCAGGCAGTGGAGGCGGTCCTCCTTGATCCGATCTCCTCCGGCCCATACTCTCACTCTCATATTGGCTGAAGCGTCCCGGCATAGGCGAGGTATTAGTACGGTGAAACACAGGCTTTGAAGATAGCCTGTCGTTATGATCCGGAGTGGGCATTCGGAACAGGCCACTTCTGTCATCCGATTCCGGAGAACCTCCAGTGTTGTTGTTAACACGTGAACGAATGGAGGGCCTCTCAACTTGCGGAGGTGGGGGCGGTGGGGACTCCTCTCGGATTCCGCCACCATTACCGAAGGAGTGAGCCGTATTGGTGCGAGAACGGAGGCGCTTCTTATCTTTTGCTGTAAGTCTACACAAGGGCTTGTTAGCTCAAGCACTTGTATGCTGGATATCCGGTATCTTACCCGGCTGGCCAATTTTGCCTAACACCCATGAGGATGTCTCGGCAGCGATCATGGTACTCCAACTCGGCATCGAGGAACGCAGTCAAATCCGCCATGGTTTCAATCTCGGATTCCTGAATGTCTCCCATTCTGCGATACACATCTTCACTGGATTCCTCGTATTTGATGCGCTGTGCCCGCAGCTCTTCTTCTACGCGGGAATCCTCCTTCTTCTGTTTTTGCATCTTCGAAAGTGTTGCGTCATAGGCAAGCCTTCGAGATTCAAGTTTCTTACGGGCAACCTGTAATTGCGGGATTAACGAATTGGCCTTTGAACATTTCCCAGGATGCAACACTAATCACCTGATATTCTTTCATCTGGGTCAGGAATCTCTCAAGAGACTCGAGCCAGCTCTCGCTAGCCGCAGCGACATAAGAATCCTGAACTCTGGCGATCTTCTCGTTGGCCTGGCCCATTCCTAATTTCATAGTTAGCATCTGTGGGAAAGTGGATAGCACCGCCTAAGAGTATCACAAAAGAGGGCAAGCATACTAATGAGACAGTTTCCGAAAACACTTTCCGATTCAAATTCCTCGCCATGGGAGATCATCGCTTGAGCCATTACATCCACAGGGAGCATCTTCTCCCTATCCTCCCCCACAGACTTCTGAGAGACCGATTTGACGTAGACATTCATGGTGTTGTGAAGCTTTTCCGCACCTAAAAATAATTCATGCGTGAGTAGCTAGCCAAGAGCATCAAAGCTCCAAACATATCATTCTTACCCTCGTGCCTCAATTTCATCTCCATTTCCAAGTTCTGAAACTCATCGGATGCCCCGGTCTTGACTTCTCCTCCCATCCGTTCTCCGGCCCATTGCTTGAGCCTGTCGAGCTTCTGGTGAGCACCGAAAAATTAGTGAGCTGAACCCTTCCGGGCCAGGACGGACGGATAGAATGGGGGATACCTTGTTCATCATCTTGAAGGACGGCTACTGAGCTTGGATCGGTATTGCGTTACTGACTCACGTTTAAGCAAACTAAGGACGATGAGGGAAATAGAGGGAACAGCCGGTGAGGTGAGGTGAGGTGATCGATAGGTGAACAAACAACCCAGGGAAATTTGAAAGAATATGAGGACGGCAGGTAGCGGGAGGTAGGATTGAGGACAAGTGAGTATGGTACCAAGGACGACTACGACCAAGTAGGCGAGGGGAATGATGAATCGGAAGAAAAAAGAAGGAATTAAAAGATAAAGAGCAACCCGTGCAGCTTACACCAAACGTTTTCGTTTTTCCTTTTAACGAGAGGAGAGAAGAGAGAAGGGAATGAAAGAAGGACACAAGAAGAAGGCGGTTGGTGGGGGGGGG
>PYWC01000017.1:1548507-1563233 GCA_003182015.1 Tuber magnatum | reverse complement strand
CACCCCCCCCCCCCACCCCGGAGCCCTATCCATCTCTCACCCCTGCTTTTGGCTATGCCCCTCTTGCAGGGTAAACCAGCCCAGCGGGATTTGTTCCCAGCTCTTTATCGAGTTAGTCTTGTCATGGAAACACCCGCTTGACCGCCTTTAATTAGACGCGCCCTTTTTCAGTCGAAAATTGTTACAGGTCCCAGGGCGGGGCACCTGTCCATTAGCTGGCAGCTGATCTCCAAACATCCCGGGCAAAATCTTGGCTAAGAATAAGACTGATCTTCGAATGGGTTTATCTTTTTCAATAGTGCCGACCAATCAACGGGCGATACCTGCCGGAATGCCCTGACATATCATACTCAACACCGCCGGGGACTCAAGCGTTGAATCCAAGTTCTCATCACCCCACCGGTCGACCAAAATACCGGTAATAAAAATATACGGGACCATACCCGCGGGTAATCAAAGGGGTTTCAAAGTATTATTACCGTAGTCTGTGAATGAAAAGGAACTCAAAATATCTTAAAACCTGCCATTCCTCCGGCGCTTACACTGGGGTATGATACCGTACTGTAGACACCATTCCAAAAACTCTGTCCATGAACTCGGAGCACGCGGTGTCTCAGGCTATTCCCCTGCCATGTCCCATGATAGCTGCCATGACCAGTAACCCTAACCCCGACGAACCCTCTCTCTCTCTCGACGATTCGCGCACAACGCGAAATGATAGGCAAAAAAAAAATGCATATCAAGCACCGTTAGATAAGATAATGCCCCACGTCGCACACAATTCCCAAGTCAGCGGTGCATCATCCCCGACCAACCCGGGCTGGGACAAGAACGAGGGAATGATCCGTACTCGAGTACACATTGTCCGGGGGCCACAAGCCAGTTTCGATTCACTCGAGTATTGGCGGGGGACGGGCTTACGGTAGTGCGCTAACTTGAGTAATGGTTGCTGCACTTTTCCCTGCACAATGTCCCGATTCCGGCATTGCTAAGCTACATTAAGCTTTCCGCTCGAGCCGCAATGCGCACAGACAGACAGGCAAGCTGAAAACCCCGAGGGGCAGGGCAATGCTTGTCTTGCCGAGTTTTTCTTCAGTCATGAGCGGGAGCTGACATATCGTGGGCTTGGCCACGTCACAAAGGCCGCCAGAAACTTGGTGAAGCCCCTTTCGCGGCCCGGATGCAATCACCGCGGCCGCCAAGGGCCGGTATCGACCCCAAGCACACCGTGACACACGAGGCTCGGGGAGATCGTTAGGGAGATATTATACCTTACATATCGAGTGACATGTTATGATCTGTAGTTAGACCAGTGTGTGAATTGTATGGAGAATTCCAAACATCTGTCTGTGATCGGGATCCTGGGGCATGGAGCAGAGTGTGGACGTGCATCCGCATCCCGGAACATCTGTGGAGCTTGAACTCTCCATTATAAAGGCCACCTGAGGGATTCCGCGTGTAGCACCTTCTGGAAAACCGAATGACAGAAATTCGAAACGAACTACCTAACCGTGTCTTGGTTTCCCCGATGGACTTCCGGGGCATATTTTGTAGTGATATATTAGGTACAGCCGAGTTGGTACCTTAGGGTTAGAGGTTAGGGCTAGAGGAGGAGAATCTTTTACTATGTAAGTAGATAGAATACGAGGAGGAAGCATCCTCAACCATTACCATCAACATCCTCCAGACCCCACCAACAACACTCTTACTCCTTTATTCCTATCATATTTTATCACAACCCACAGGTTAGTAGCAACCACCAAGAGCACTACCGGATCTCTGCACGGACAAAGTTGTGGACGGCGAGCCAAACAACCGTGGGAGGAACAAACCTCAGTCATGGTATTCCTTTCTATCCAATCCGACAAGTGCGAGAATTGCCCCCCTTTATACACCCCCGTGGTGGAAGGGGTGGGGAGGCAAATATTGTTTCATATCCAACTGTGGTGCTTGCATATTCAGAAAGTATAGCGGAACATCTTGCCGATCCTACACCCCTCCCCCCAAAGCGCCAATTGCGGCAGGTTTGCATGGTAAACCATGTATGAGAATCTTGTAAAGTTGCTGGTCAGCTCTGGTATGATCCCTCCCGACAGTGATCACGCAGCGTGACCCGGAGCCACAGAAAAGGAGGGAAAAGTGGTGGAGGGAGTAGGAGAATGGAAAGAAGGTAAAAGCGGGGACGGAAACCCCCTCGAAAACTTTAGCGGAACTAGCATAAGCGCATACGCGAAGGCACCGTCACGAATGCAATCTGCCATATGATGCCATTTATCCTCACCGGCCCACAGCATGTACACTATTATCCATCGAATCCCCGTTCAGGAGATTCCCTTCCATTCCCGATCATCACGGTGCATCGTACACCAGGAGTGACTAACCTATGCCCAGGAACTTCAATTCCATTGAATCCTATAGATCCGGAGCGGGGCTGCTGAGGCGTAGAGTTAGGAAAGACCGATATCCGAAGGGGAGGGTACTGCAGCTGAGGTGGGGGTTAAAATATTCATCCATATCAGATGTTGTTCCGTAGTAAGTTCGAGCATCATAGACCGTTCTACACTCCACTCCACTCCACCCACCAAAAGAATCCAACGAGGACGAAATATATATCCCGTAGAGGATATTCTTAACACCTCGCGCGGGTACAGTGACCGATATTTCCCAAACCTAGTGTATAGAGCACCTTCACACCTCGAAAATACAAGACGAGACCCCTTCTCGGGCACGATGCAATGCAGTATGATACCACAGTGCTCAGCGGTAACAACTCTCCTACCTCTACCCGAGTTAAGTCAAGCAGCAAACCCAAAGAGCTCCCATGCGAGTCGGGCCCATACCCTGGAAACCAACAAAGATTCGTGGGGAAAGCCTATGTATGTATCGTACGTATTATGGCAGCAGTGAATGTGTTATTGATTACAAGCCAACCAACCAACCGGCCGCCACAACTGAATATGCATCTATCACGCACCCGATAAATGAAACCTAGAGAATGGGCTAAAGGATGGAACAGTGAGAGCGTGGACAAGGTGGGCCAAAGACAACTGAGCGTGGGGGTGGACTAGACGATTGGTGGAGATGCTAATATAGCTAAGGATGGACCCAACAATCCCGGAAAAACCAAAAGAAACTCCACGAACTCTAAAGAAACACTCTCTGGAAAACACCAGTCATGACCTAAGGCTATCTGTGATATAATATGGTACATAGAACAATCCAAACCGTGAAAACCAATGCCCCCATGCCCAACGCCGATAGGGCACAAAGTGCAAACCAAACCAAACCAAATACCAAATTCCCGATGCCTTATATCAACGGGTATTAACAAAAAACCAAAATCCTATGTCCTATGCAAGAGCAAAAAAAAACCCTCCGCCAATTTCACGCCCGACAGGCAATCCAACACTCAAAAGCGATAACTAAGTTAAATGGGGGAGCACAGTACCATACTCAAGTATATCACACAATCAGAGTGGAGCACTCTCTCTCTCTCACCCCCGAATTCTTACCAACGAACAGTTACCCACCATATTTACAAACCACTTCATACGGATGGTCAACGACGCCATTTCCGTTATCCAAACCCGGTGTACCAGTCAAGAGTCGTTGGGGTTCTCCCGACTTCTAGAGTGTGCGAGCGCGACGCCACCTCCTTGTCGTGGTGGCAGCAATGTTCTGATGTCGCCATATCTGGGGGGGGGATAGACTGCTTTTTGGTCCAGCCTGTTGGGCACCTGTTCTATTGAGAGTGTATTGCATGATCATCATACGGAACCGACAGGGAGGAGATAACGAGACGGCTGCCCCGGTGACTAACAAGATGGTTAGTGCAGAGGCCCGAATGCCACACTATCCAACGCGTCCAGTCCGGCGGGTAACCGAAACCGCGCTCTCCTGGGAGAATAGTCGCGCAGTACGTACAAATACAAACCCAGCATTATACGAATTAGGTGCGAAGGGGACTGTGTGAACACGGACCGTCCAAGAGTCCATATGCCAACGCCGAGTGATCTTTAATGAGGGGCAGGAAAAAAAAACTCTGACTATCATACATATACGCCCCTTTCAGAGTTACCAGGAGCCCTTAAAAGCCACCGGCTCCGTAGCGGCGGGACGGCGTGCGAGGCGGCTACCGGGGAATTGGCGCATCTTGTCAGGCTATGGTGTGTGGACCAGTGTGGCACAGTACTGTAGGTACGGTGGATTTTAATACTGGCGACAGCCGAACGGTTTATCATACCATGAGCCAAGATATCATTCCTCCGGTGATACTGTAACGGAAAGGGCTGATAGGTGGCAGCAAAGAGGTGGATGTCAGGACGGATGGAATACCTGTACAGTATAATACGAGTACGATGTGCGGAAGAGAGGATTGGGCGGAATCATATCATATTCAAGAGGTCTCTCTACCTTTCCATCTTCTTTCGTGACCATTCTTTCCTTTATTGTAACACGGCTACCGGTAGTCACTTGTGTGTGCCGCACGCCATTACGGGGAATCCAACGGAGGGGGGATTTCGTACGGTGGTCCATTTGTGACAATGATCGGTGTCGTGTTGGATACTTGCCACTGCGGGCGGCATCCAGGCACAGCAGCGGCTGGTGGCAGCGCCGCTCGTCAGCAGGAATAGCATCGACTATTCGGTTATTAATCGAGTAGGTGAAAACTGTGCAACATGTTCAGATTCCTTGGCTGCCAAGTTTACGCTCGAGTTTGTCCCTGGCTTTCCGTCTTCCGGTCAGGGCTGCACACAGGGCTCACATCGCACAACCTCCGCACACCAGGCTTGTTGCTTCCGGTGCGGGTGGCCGATATCAGGTTTGGAACTTTAGAAACGGTGATCGCGGGGGATTGACATTCTTTACTTTGCGAGAGCCAAAGAGGCTAAGGAAAAGGGATGTTAACTGCTCCTACTCACGGAAGAAGTTGGGGATTACAATCAACCTAGGCAAGGAAAGTTCTCGGTCTAGGAGAGATGTTGATTGCTCCAGTTGGCGGTCGTGTTTTTCCGGTTTGTATGAGATAGCTCTGTTGAATCCCCGCTTCGGCAATACTAATACCCTCAGCACAGATCTTTGCGGAGATCAGGGGTTTGAGGATTGCCCCAATTGTCAAGCTCAATCACCCTGTAATGTAAACCATGTGCTGGAGTTGTGGGTTATGGTTCGGCAGCCATGCAGTGAGTCAAGTGGAGGAGGTGGGATACTCTTCTATTCGTTTTCTTGAACGAAGGTTTCCTGAGAGAAGATAACTCTAGTCTACGAGTATTGGCAGCCCAATGGACGGGCCATGCAAGGGCAGTTGGAAAACATTGGACCCCTTTATCACAATCAGTAGCTCCAGAGAAACTCGGTTCGACAATGAACACGGCAGTAATTGAGCACGGCTGCCCCCCGGGGCCAAAGGGAGATGGTGATATCATCAAGCTGTGCGAGAAAGGATGTCCACGTAAAAACCGAGATCGCTGCAGCGCTAAGTTAACCCCATCCCTCGCGGAATAAGGAAGATCTCGGCCGGATCGTATCATATCATAGTTTCTCTACCTATCAAGGGCTCTTCAGCAAAAGTCTACCACAGAGCCCTTAGGTGTTGTGCTGTAGGCGTTATTGGAGAGAAGGTAAAATCATGAAACTCTTTAACCGGACCTCTCCCATTCATCAACGAATGAAGACCTCAACCGTCTCGGGGACACCAATGTCCTATAGAAGCCATAAGTTAAGCCGTGAGGGTGGAAAGCCGAGGGCGGGAGCATAAGATGAGGGCGCAGCAATCTCGAAACTTTGGAGGCCATGATAGCACCAAACGGTGATGTACGAGCAAAGTAAGAGTATAGATCAAACAAGAGCCAGCAGATAGATCGCGAAAGACAGAAGGAGGTCCCAAAGCCGGCCCCCCCACAATCCGCGTATCATGGCTTAACACAAAACTTCCCCACCCGGCTACTGAATACTCCACGAAGAATCGTCAAAAAAAAAGGGGGGGGAACATATCAAAAAAAAAAAAAAAGGTAAACAAACAACAATATCGGAGCCGTAAGTGCCGGTATTATACTTGAATATCATGCAAGAGAAATGTACTAGGGTAGATCGTTAAAAACCAGGGGTGGAGAACCCACGGCAAATTTAGCCCTCCATTGAAACAAAAAAAAAGTGAAAATTACTCTAGTACTTGTACCGTGCTAGTACAATACATAGCACCTATCATACTGGGAGCAGCAACTACAACGATCTACAATACGGTGCTGGTAGTGCATATCCTGCACCTGAGCACTTACGGCACCATCGGCCCCGCCGGTCGAGAATACCCTGAGGGAAACCGCAAGTTCCTCCCTCTATTACTCGTACGAATTCGACACCCGCTCCCTGACTCCATGCTACAAGCCATGATTGGTCGGGCCAGCCGAGCGTGCAAGTATCATATTGGTAACAATTTGGGAGAGATATCGTGCGCTCGGGTACGGGCGTGGGTGATCGGACGGGCCTCATAGGAAATAACAGCATAGGTTTCTCACGGAAATTTCTTGGACGAGAGAGAAGCTTTGATGCCTCCTAATCCCGGGTGTCCAACCGCACACGTCCATACCATACCCCACCCTAGCACCCGTACCTTCTGCGAGAGCACGGGAGGGGAGGTTTGCACGGCTGGGGCGACGGGTGGGTCCCGTTCACATGTGGGTCCCAGTGCAAGGGAAGCAGAAGTGGTGTTGAATCGGGGGTTTCGAGTGATATAATATGACTGTCACTGGAGGTTTAGTTGAGTTCGTGGTTCGCGAGGGGGATACGGTATCATACCGGTAGTTATCATACCGGTATCATACGCGTGACACTGGAAGAATTGTGCTTCGTGCAAGGAAGAAGGAGAAGAAATCTCAGACTCATACCTTTTCTCCATGCGTACAGGAGATATCGCGTGCCGGGAACCTCGGCTGAGCAACAGCCCCACCATCCCCAGTCGCTTGAAGCCCCCAAGGCTTAAGATATGATATAACACATTACAGTAGGCATGGAGGAGTGTCAGATGCGGAAGTGAAACGCTTCGTATCATATGCGGACTCTGCTCGGCTCCCCTACTGCAGAATCTTGACCGAAATCAGAAAAGAAAAACTCCGGATTCAGCACAAAAAGGGGAACACCCCAACATACCGGTATTATGATACGGTGCCATTCCTACCGCTGGACCTCAAGTGAGATTTCCAGATTTTTTTTTTCAAAATTTCGGAACGTTTTAACCGATTCACACTCCCGGTTCTGACATACTTCCCGTCCAATGCGGTACCGGTACGTTAGTACTCCATTCTGGACATGTAAACTAAACCCTCTTGTGCAACTGCCAAAAATCAATTTCAAGTATGGTATTATGCTAGATATCCGTGACTTCCGCCCGCCCCTTCATCGCTCGTACAACCCATGCTATCTGAAACCTTCCCGGAAGCAAGCACTTCCGGGGGCCATTGGACGCCGTGCTATGATGGCTCGATTGCCGGAGGTGGGTTGCGCTGCCAGCGGTCGTTTCTCGAGGATTTCTGGTCTTCTCCTTTAAATGTAGGATGCTGTGCAGTACAGTACTGTGGATTTCTATCATACCTGGTTGGGTGATTGGTCGGTGTTTTTATAATTCTCCTCTTGGTGGACTACCGGTGCCCGCAGTGGTTGGACAGATAGATGGATGAATTAATTGATTAATTAATTAATTAATTAATGAACAGATGAATGAGTGGAGGTCCTGTTGGCATACGATAGTAATTTGAAAAATATCGAAAATATATCATGTGCCTTTTTTACATTACCATAATGATAGGTCTGGTGCGGTCTATTCCTATAGTGGGACGATGGGCTGCCGGAGACAGCGGATTTCACAAAATTATACGGCACCCTTCAAAGTGCTGCATACCCCCCTTAGAAACGCGTTTCCGGCCCTCTACTTCCTATTACTCGGTGAATAGATTGTAATAAGTTTATAATGTCCCTAGAGGGGTACCGGTATGCGGAAATAGTCATCTTGTTGCCTTGTTGCCTTGTTGCTCATAGGTATTGTCCTTGGGACATAAGGAAGGGCTGTGCTGTAGTCTACTCGAGTACGGTACAGCGCACCCACGACCCTCAGCGACATAGCAAACCCCCTCCCTTTCCCCTAACCTCCCCCCGTTTCCGATTGTGTCGTTGGCTCAAAAAATTTGAATCCGTGCGCAGGGAGGAAACAAGCTTTCACCCATCCACCCACGGGCGGAACAGCACCAACCCGCCCGACAGCTCCATGTCAACTTGGCGAAAAAAGTAAAGAAGAAAAGAAACATCAGATGCTACTTGTACTCGAGTACCGGTAGTAGCATCATAGCTTGACTTTTTGCCTATACCGGTATCACCATACCGTAGAGGGTAAGAGAGCCTGTAGACTTGGTCGGAGAGTCTTGTTGCGATGCGCGGGGGTGCTCGTGATGTCGATGCATCTTTAAAAACGGCTGCATTGCATAACACCAAAAGTTTGGCCCCTTTCACTTGGATCTGAGTGGTATGCAATACCGGTAGTTGTGCTTCAGAAACGCCTCGACATTGCGAGTACGGAGGGCAGCAGCGGTATCCTTGCTGCGGTTCAAACCTAGATGAGTCGAGGGGGAAAAAAAAGCTTGAACTGCGGGCCGGGGCCCACCGTATCGCAATCTATCCACTTATTTGTTTTCTTGTTTTCGACTTCCGATTGTCCCGTGCGGTGCTTGAGAGTTCTAATAATCATACCTCAGGGCCTCAGATAACTGAGCGGCGTTTTGCTTAGAGGTGGTCCGGGATTCCCTTCTCCGGAAAGGGGGAGAAAAACACTGCAAAGGGTGAGCTGTTCAACCCCTCTGAAAAGCAGTGGCAGTGGTAATGGTGACAGTCACGAATGCCGGACCTTACGGGAGGAGGCATCATACGGTAGCTCAAATGACGTAGGATAGCGGATCTTGGGATCCGCTATCTCCGTCAGCCCGTCATCCCACGATAGGTTTAGTTTGTCGGGTTAACAGGATTGCGAGTACCGGTTAACGAGATCCAACACATCCAGTAGGCCGATCCTGATGCTACATCAGGAAAACGCTAATCGTTTTCGAGGGGCTGACTGGGATGGTGGGTTCCAAGAGTCCTTACTCGTACAAGTATCATACCCTGGGAGATGTTTTTTCGTATGATACAAGACAGGGATTATTTTGCAGGTTAACCTAAATTAACTGCTCGTTAACTTTTCCATCGGGTGCGAGTACTTGTATGATACCTGTAGCACACGGGTCAATCATTCGAGGCCTTGGGCAAGAACAACATACCAGCATGTCTCATGCGGCCGGTTCTCCAATGCCGATTCCATCCAATGAATTGAAACGAGTAATCAAATAGAATACTCGAGCAGATGAGGTAGACTACTTGTAGGGTAGGGTACGAGTACAAGTACTTGTGCAGGGGTAGGAAACCATTTACAAGTCCCTGGCATGAACGAACTGAACATCAGGGGATCCCGGGAGCTGGAAGCCCTTTGCCAAGAACACCGAATCATACCTGTAAATAGCAAAAGTAGTTAGCATAAAAATAATCAAAAGGGAGGGGGATTTATTCAAAAAGGGATATTCTTCACATCACGGGAGTAAATAAACTTTAAAATATGAGTGTTGTTATGGGAAAAAGAGTACAATCGCTTTTTAGGTGTTTTGAGTTATGCTCACTTTTAGTTTGCATGGCAACCAAAGCCTTCTTGAGAAAAAGGGAAAAATATGTTTGGACAAAGAAATTGAAACAACTCAACAACCAGTAAATTAAATAGTATAAAAATAGAAGATAGATAATACTTATTGTTGTTTCTATAATTCTATGTAAAATATTTTAAATTATAATTTGATTAATAGATTTTAATTGAGAATTCAAAAATTAATATATATTGAGGAAAATTATAATAGCTGAGTAAGCAGAATTAATAGATTTATTAACTTTGATCTACTGCTTTACGCTTATTTTTAGAACCAGGAGGGCGGCCACGTCCCCGTTTGGCTGGAGGTGTAATTAGTGATTCTTGTACCTGGCTACTTTCTCCTTGATCTAAATTTTTAGTTAGTTCTTGTCTTGCATCTTTCGCATTTACTGCTCTTGTATTTTTCTTCTCATGAACAGCCGAAACCAGTGCTTCAGCAGGCTTAGAGTAATACCAAGAGTCTTGATATTGGGGAGGAACATAAGAGGAATATTTGCTCCAGAGATCATACCGCTTCTCAGGATTCAAGCCAGTATCCATAAGCCAACATGGTTTAATACCTAAGGAGTTAGCCAGAAGAAAATCTCTTTTCCTTAGATCAATCTTTATCCACTGATCCTGTGGTAGTCTTTTGACTTCTACAATACCTAGAGTTATAGCAGCAAAGTGGAAAAAGTGATAACTTTGAATTCCTTTTAATGCTTTTAAGTATGAGTTCAAGGTGGTCTCCCAATCGCCAAACATTGTACCAGCAGGATCATCAAAGAATCGAACAGCTTTGATCTTACCTGCTTTATCAGTAGTATCAACAAGTGCTGCATACATCGCTGGAGTCCATGCCTCATTTCGATTAGCTTTTTGCTTTACAGTTCCAAATCCTCTGTCTCCACTATTTCGTGTATGACCTTTTATTTGAAAGCTTAAGACAATTTCTTGTATATCCTGTATTGCTACGAGCCAAGACAGATACCATAACATTGTTTTATTCTTATTCTGGCCTCCACAGTTATCTGCCCAGAGATTAATCTTTGGTGTAAGCTTGTGAATAGAAGTTAAAAAACAATGTAAAATTGATACAACTTGGTTAGCTCCTTTGCCCTGCTGTGCCTCTGTAAACATTGTATGATAATGTTGATCAATGGCATTATTGACAATACCAAAAACATACAACTTGAAAGGGGATCAATAGTACCACTGTGATGGCTGCTGTGGTACTTTTGGTATTTCAACAACTTGCTGAAAGTCAAAGGAAAACGTACTTGTCTCAAATTCAAAGGCCTTGGCCTCTTCAATATCAGACTCATATGTAGTACGACATGCTCTGTACTCTTGTTTATGTGTCTGCAACTGTTTCTCTTTTTCACTTACCTCAGAACTTATAATTGAAGAATTATTGGTCCCAGATTCCTCAGGAAACAATGATTGCAACCTTTTTTGTCCCTTTGGTAGATTTCATAAAACTGTACATTCATTACAGATATTTTTAGATGCTTTACGTATTTTCATAAAGCGTAAACTGGGATGGGACTTCCATATCTGGTAAAACTTAGAAAATGAAAGAGGAGCTTCATTCTCAGAATATCCTCTTTCTTTAAGATAGTTTTGAAATAGAAAGTTATAGGATAAATGGGAGAAGAGATAGACAATATTCTCTAACTCCATATAGGTTGTAATTCTCCCATCTGTTAGCTTTCACTTATAGGTTCGGGTAGCAATTGCTTCACCCTCTTGCTCTTTTAAGCTTAAGAGGTATTCTTTTACCTCAGTAATTACTTTCTTGGATATTTGGTTAGGAGGTGCATGACCATAATTGCCATGCTGTTTGGGAATAGGCATTTGTGTTGTATATAGATGGTGAATTAAGGCATATAGGCTTTTCAAGAATATGTTCCGGGAGGTAGTAAAAACATTTCTACAAACTGTTTCAACGAAGGGAAGAACATACTTGATATTTCTGTGATTACCCTTACGCTTGCGATAATCTTGATGTTGTATTTTCCATTCATTTAAGACAGTTGTATTGCTTGATAATTGAGGGGATAAGAGATATGTTATCATAATTCGCTTCTCCTTTCTTGATAACTTATCAGGATGTAGTAGCCATCTTTTCCAAGATTCTGGTTCAGCCTTACCTATACATTCTTGTGAGCAGGAACAAGCCTGCAGGAGTGATTCTAAGCGCTCCTCAGCCATCTCTACTAGCTCCTCATTTTCACTTTCTATTGCAAAAAAAAACTGATTTTAGAATCTCAACTATTTAAATACAAAGAATTATCAATTTATACCTACCAGTACCAAACAAAGTTTGAGTGTTTGCAACACTACTCTCAGACTCTGATAGAGAGCTATCAGAATTAAAGTCTGAAGAATCAATATTAGGATCAATGTCCATGCTCATTGTAAAACAATTATAAAAGAAGAATAGTTTAAAGTAGGTAAAAGGTGAAAAGTGTAATTTGCAATAAGGGAAATTGATGATGGTTTTTGAAGAAATCCTGAGAACATATTAATAGATAGGTTTCTTAAAAAATTTAATAAGATGGCAATATGGTATACTACTACTAGTACCTTAACCCTGATTTAATTATTCAATCTAGTTCTAATATTAAATGTGCAATTGTATACTAATATTTCATCTCAAGCTTAGTTGCATTTGCTTCTCTTACAACAGGTTAATAATGTCTGAAAACTATGCAATGTACATTAATATTTTGCTATACTTTTTAACAACAACAGATTGTATTCTTAAAAATATTTCAAAACTTGCAGGAAGGTAGATCTTGAGGTAGGCTATCATTCTATGTAAAAAAAATATTTTGTTATAATTACAAAAATAATCATTACAGACCCAGTATTGCTCAAATTTTAAAATTAAATATATTTCAAGAAGCTAGGAAGATACTCTACCATATATTCTAGCCTTAGGATCATTCACCCAGTTTTGTGGTTGTTGGCAATTGTTATCCTTTTCCCTTAAATGCACCCATATATAATAAATATTAAAAATTATTAAAAATAATAATAAATACAAAAAATTAAAAATTAAAAATTATTTAAAGTTCACCAGTGAGTATGGCCTCCAGAGGCAGTAATAATAGCCTGTATTCTTTGTGGTATTGAATTGACAAGGGTTAAAAGATGCTCCTCTGAAATTCTGTCCCACTCTTCCCGTATTACCTCCCCCATTTCCTCTAACCCATATGGCCTAGAATGTCACTTGTTTAGTTTATCCTTTAGGATAAACCAAACATTCTCAATCAGGTTGAGATCCGGAGAAGCAAGGGGCTAGTCGAGTTTTGGGATGCTATACTGCTCCCTGATCTGCTGAGTATGATGTGCTCTGTGAGCAGATGCTCCATCCTCTATAAGCCAGAGCGGATGAGCAGCATGCTCACTCTCTTGCTCCCAAAAAGGCTGGAGCACTGGGACAAGCACATTATTAACATAACATTTTGATGTTATGGTACCCCAGTTCTTATCCCAGAGAACGGGATCACATTTCTTGGCTCTCAAGAATGCACCCCATATCATGATGGTATTCGATTTTGGAAACTTTGGGAGGAGACAATCATTGTGATACTCCTCCCTCGGGTGCCGGGTCACCAAAACCCGACTTGTATGGCCTGATAGCTATACATAACACTCGTCGGTCCAAATAACCTGTCGCCAATCCTCTTTAGTCCAATCTTGATGGGCGGTTGCGAAGGCTAAGCATAGCCTTTTCTTCTACTCATCAAGGAATGGCTTCTTTTGGGCAACCCTCCATGAATAGTCTTCCATCTGGAAGGCTTTCTGGAGGGTTCTTTCAGAGACTTGGATGCCATCAGCTGCAGTGACCTCAATGAGTCGCATTCGGCGATGAGCAGCACTCATAGTAGCTGTAGCTACCAGTTGGCAACATGTGGGAGTATCGAGAGAAAACTTCCTTCCCTTGGGCTTTTTTGGGGTGGAGGGAGACTGACCGATGTTGAAGACAGTGCCAAGACTAAGGTTCTGATCTTCAGTGATCTGTTTGTAGGTTCAGCCTGCCGAATTTCGCAATACTTGGACAGCACATCATTGTTTATAGGATGCCCATTCACGCTTTGGGTCTTCCATTTTTCTAGATAATATTCATGTGAGTTTCAGTTCATAATTCTCTCTGATTGGGAATAATTAGCTTACCTGCAATGTTTCTTTTTTTTTCTTGTTTGCCAGTTGGTATATATATGTTCCCAACATTTTACAGAATTGATACTTCTTGCTAACATGCACTCACCAGGAACTATACCCCCTTTTTAATCATATTTCCCCCTTTTTGATTACTTTTATGCTAACTACTTTTGCTATTTACAGGGGTGATTCAGTATCCTTGGCAAAGGGCTTCCAGCTCCCGGGATTCCCTGATGTTCAGTCCGTTCATGCCAGGGACTTGTACGAGCACTGCGCAGAAACAGACAGGGGTGTATTTGGCAGGCTAACCTTGAATGACTGTTCCATGACTTCATGCCATACCGGTGTGGTACTAGCACCTTGTGCTCTGGCACGGTGGAGATAAAGGTCTATCATCCATGGCTGGATGGATGGGATGTATGGAGGATGGATATGCAACGTGTGGGCGGAGGTGCCGTGGGCGATATGATACGAGGGGAGGGAAGGAGGGAGGGATGGCTTTTATCATTCACGAACTCCAAGTGGGGATTGGATTGGGTTGATCGGCACCGCGGACACTGTATCGCAGAATGGTGCCGAAAGGGGAAGTAACGTGCGAGCGAGCCGGACCCGGAGGCATCGCCTTATCCCTGGCGAACGTGCCGGCTGCGTCGCGTTGCGTAATTTGGTGGTCCTGTAGTCTATGCTGCGGGCACTATTGCAAAAGCCCGTTTCGTCGCCGACTTGCCTCTTTTTGCCGTTTGAGGGGGATTGAGGGAGTGGGGAGGGGAGAAGAGCCCGCAATTTGGTCGATTTTGAAGCGAGCGCATATGGGGGGACATTTCTTGGGAAGGTATGATAGGTTTTTTTTTTTTTTTTT
>PYWC01000017.1:1497857-1516967 GCA_003182015.1 Tuber magnatum | reverse complement strand
GAAACAGCAGACTTCGACTGACAGTATTCTTTAATATACTTGGTTGAACGGTTACCTCTTTGATCTCCTATTACACCCCGTTCGAAGCTTCCTTTAGCTAGCAGCGCTCGCTTCGTGTTGATCACGAAGCCATCTGCTCCTATCGTACCGCTACGTGACTAGGGCCTGGCCCAAACACGTTACAGTCAGTTGAAGTCTGCTGTTTCCATTATGGAAATCAGTGGTCTTTAAATACAACTGATCACTTTTATTCAGTATGAGCGATATTATAAAACCTTGTATGTATCAAGTAATATCACACAACACTATACAAGTATCAAATGATACTGTAAAACGCGACATAAAACATTGTGTGTATCAAGTGATACCACACGAAACAGTACTAGTATCAAATAATACTGTGAAAGCAAACATAAAACATTGTGCATATCAAGCGATATCACATGAAACAATACAAGTATCAAATAATACTGTGAAACCAAACATAAAACATTGTACATATCAAGTGATACTACACAAAACCTGACCTAGTACCTGTACTAGTTACAGAGAGCATCAAGTTGCATAATGTAAAGTATGGCCATTAATTGAGTCTGGTAGAATGTCAGTTAAATAGGGCTAAATAGTATCATACTAGACTAGCTTTGTTAATATCACTGCTTGCAATTTGTATGACTAATAGCTCACTGTGCTGCCTTAGCAGAACATATCACAGAAGAATATAGTATAGAGAACATGTCAGATCTCATGCAAGATGGGCTATAGGTATGAGAAGAAAAGATCTAATTTTATTTGATAAAGATACCTGCCCCAATATCATGTTATTCTCTACTGTCTTTCATGGCTCTATATACTGAGTGAATAACCAGCATCCTTGTTCCTGATTCATCTCACCTTATATATCCTATACTCTCCACCTTCTTGCTACTTACAAATATCAAGTATCACCTACTAGATATGTAGCTGTGATTGCTATGAAAGAGAAATTATTGTAGAGTCTACTACTCTCAGGCAATGCATACAGCAACAAGAATCTTATTAATATAGAAATAGTGGAGCAAATTAATTAGCTACTACCGTATGGGTCTGGGATTGGAATAAAGAACTAATAGGATCATAGAGTTAGTTATTGCAAAAAAAGAAGTCATGGTAGTATTGTGTTATACAGAAGACGAACTGGCATAGTGTAATAGACATGTCCCATGATTATTAGCAAAAGGTCACATGTTCGATCCTAGGGTCCACTGGAGTATTTAGAGAATGAGTTAATCTTTACCAATACGATGCTGGCACAAAACCCTCATTTCCGCCACCACCGAAGGTCGCCGACTGAGCGGTTTTCACGAAGTCCTTAAGAGAGGACTCTCAGCTATCCTGACAAAGTCGAATGGACCAAATCAGTTGCTTGGTTACAGAGATAAACACATGCAAAGACCACGCCTGATGAGGGAATGACGCTCAAGAGGAGATCATTCCCCTACACCCAGAGGCATGATAAGGTAGAGCTAGATGGAGGCCTACCACGTGAAAGATCAACCCCGAGCGCGACGAGGCCTAACCACTATTGGTGTGCTAAGACAGGAACATGCTCCCTATGGGTTGATGCAGATGGATAGGAAATCCACCTGCATTGATAAGTCTGTCATCAGAGCTGATCACTCTGTATGTAGAGAAAGGACCAGTAACCACTTGCCACAGTGAAAGGGTTCGAGTGACTATGATTAGCCCGGATGCAGTAAGGAGAGGGGTGGGATGCCCTCCCCGCTATTAGAGGAAATCAGAGTCAAGTGGGGTAAAGGTTTTCAGGGTCTACGAAGTTTGCACAGAGAAAAGTGGGAGGAATAGGTAGGCTGCGAACACCCAGACATGGAATATAAATATCGAGGTGCCTCCCACGCTTTACAGAGATCATCAGTGATGGAGAAGAGATCTTATCAATATATTCGTTCCATGATATACTTCTACATTTTACTTCTATCTTGACATATTAAGTGAGCCTCCCTAGCGATCACTTCGTCATGTATCGGGCCTTAGTATAGACTCCCTTGTCCTTAGAGTCAGCTACTGCCTAACATATTGGAAGAGGAAAGCTTGCAGGGAAAGAAGATAAAAAAATAAATACAAAGAGTTTAGAAGATTGTAAATAGAAGGGGGTGAGAGAGCCATAATATTGAAATAAGTTATGAGGGGAAGATTAGCAATAAAGAGATAAAAAGTAAACTCAAACTAGAAACTAGAAGTAGTATAAAGCTTACAAGTCTAGTCTATATAATGTATCAGATTGTATTTACTCTAATATTATGTATGTGTTATGACTATACCACCCAGTCTAGTGGCTTTTGTAGTCAAGTACTTTAGAGGAGCTGTGAAGAGATATACTCATGCTCACTACAAGTATTCATTCTTCTTGCTGAAGTGGTTAGTGCCTGAGATAATAGAAGAGATACTGAATCAATTAATCTAAAAGTTTGCTAATTATGTAAAGAGAATCATAGATACATATGAGACTGGAGGAATTTATGTATTAGAATTATATAAATCTATTTTCTCAACAAAATATAGATCTTATAGACAAGTCTCAGGTACTTGATATATTCTAACATTAATCAATACTGTATTATTATCTCTCAATAGAAAGACTGTGGCTTGAACATATTAGAAATAACTATAAACACTTGAGTAATTGAACTAGATTCTATTTTTTTAATTTGTGGCTGAATGCTAAGGTGTTCTCTCTTGTAAAATCTTAGGTTCACAGTATAGACAGCTAGAATGATACCATAAAAAATCTTGAAATACTATTATAATCAATCTATAACTTCTACTGAGTAGGTATTTTACTTCAATTTACTTTCTTTATTGCTGGGATTTCTGCTGATTCTTTTTGCAGATTGCCAATTCTAAACTCTTTGTTGTTAATACAAGTAAGTACTAAAATATTATTTGCAGCAATACTACTAACAATATATCTTAGACTCTATAATATTGTGTTATTTTAAAGTAAGGTAATAACTACAAGTGACTTCTGGTATTCAATTTTAGTCTTTGTCAATGGAACTTCAAGAATATTTATTTGTTGTACTATAAGAGTAGAAAGTAGTTATAGGTTTGGTATAGAGAATAAAGATATTAGATATGATAAAGAGAAGGTTTTGAGGGGGTACAGGTAATATGAAAATATAGGGCCCATGGAGGGATAGGGAGATGGGGGTATGGAGGGCATAGCGGACATGGAAGGTAGCAATTGTTATCTATACATAGATTTTGCAGAGAATAATAGTTGAGTCAATAGAAATAAGTTTTGTAGTTCAGAAACTACTACTGATATTTTTTTCTATAAAGGTAGAGTGACAAGTAACCATTGAAATTTTAGAGAAATTGGTTTTTGATACTGAATGCTGTAAGAACTCGAATAATTGGACCATGTACTAGGAAGTCCAATTAAGGTAAGTCATGTCAAGCATAGTCATCAGGTAAGATGCAATATCAGTTTCATTGTGTCTTGGCTACTCGAAAAATACTTCTGCTTCATCTCCACTAACATCTAATACTACAGAGTCATTTTCATTGTCCACCATACCCCCCACCTGGCAATCCTTCAAACCTTCGGTAAGAAACCGAGTTTCAATCCCCTTAATAGATATTTCATGATCCGCCCACCCATCAATTGGCAGAGCAAGTCCAACAACCCGGAATGCTTTTTGAACTACTACAATCTTCTCCACTGAGAATCTCTCCCAAGCATTGCCAACTGCCCATATCACTGCAACTCACCATTGCCCCACTCTACTTCCGCTAAGTACTCCTCCTTCGCCAGCCAAAATCTGTTTCTCCTCTCATTCTATCTCGTCAAGCTTTCGTTCTAAGAACTCCTGATTAATATTCTATAGGTTAGTATGGCCAGCCCTATAAATAGTGAAAGTTTGAAGATTCTTGCTAATGGCTAAGCCTACAGAATGACATCCAGAGTAAGCCAGGGCAGTGATAAGTTCTAATACTATCTCACTCTTGTGGGCTACGTGGCGCGGGTATGAGGGAATAGTAAGGATTTTTCCAGAACGAGGGGATGTCAATCCTGAATAGGCAGATACCAATTATGGCCAGACACCACTCTCTTGGGCCACTAGGCATAGATATGAGAGGGTGGTAAAGATGCTTTTAGAATGCGGGGATGTCAATCCTGACTATGCAGACACTACATATGGCCAAACGCTACTCTCATTGGCAGCTGAGAACGGGCGTGAGGTGGCGGTCAAGATGCTTTTGGAACAAAGAGAAATCAATTCCAACCAGACTAACACCTAATGTGGCCGAACACCACACTTGTGGGCCACTGAGCATGGGAGTGACTGGGTAGTAAAGATACTTGTGGAGGGGGGGGTGTAGAGATGGCAAGAACCCCCTTGTAAATGGCTTTTTTTTTCTTTGCAAAAGAGATTTACTAACCTTTAAAATATCCTTAAAAGGTCTGTTTATTGATACGTCAAGAGGTTGTATCAATCCCATACAACCTCCAGGAATAATACTAACTGTAATATCATTCGCCCTCATAGTATCGAGTACCTTGTCTGTTTTGTGACCGCTGAAGAGATCTAAGGCGAGCAGTATGGGTTCGTCTTCCAAGATTGCAACTAATTGCTCATCAAGCCAACTAACAATATTCTCACTGTTTGCATAGGTGGTAGGATTGAATTTAACCACTACTCATGGGTCATACTCATGCATTTCAGCAATAATTATGGGCCCAGTACTTTTTCCGTGGAAGAAAATAATTGGCTTTACTCGTGGTACTCCATCAGCGAAAACTGTAACTTGAATTATTCCTTAGTGTTTATCCTATCTTGATGACTGACTGGACTGCATCTAAATAGTTTTCTCATCTTTAATGTTATAAGTACGTCCCTCAATAAACTCATATGGTACAGGAGTCTGATCCATGTTGCAGATATTCTGGAGCCAATATCTACCGATTGCTACTGGTGAGTCTCCCTCTCCTCTAATCTGTGAATTTTGACAATTAAATCACATTTAGTTAAGGATTGCATTGCCAAAATCTGTTGGCAGTTTGCTGGCTTTATTAGTTATAGTATAAAGACTAATCTGATACTATAAGAGGAAGTCTCGAAACCACGCATTTGAAAAACAAAAAAGGTTTGCTTCTCGATCCCCATAGTGCTTTTGAATTAGTTCCTTGCTAACATGACGAAACCAGTCACGACGAACCGGCCTCCCCATTGCTTTTCTCTCTTGGAATATTTCGAAAAGCTCCCGCTCCATCTCTTTCCACCGTCTCTGCTTCCCCCACCCAATATCCATTGTTGCCCCTCTTTTACCTCCTGGTAGTGTCCTACCTTCTCCTGCTTTCTGTATCATGAAAGGTTTGTTGCTGGAAGTTGAAACCGGTCTGCAACCTCTCCTCGGGTTGGTTCCCGAAATTGTGTAGGGCCACAGACTATGCATTTCGAACTCCAGTAAGAAAGAATTCTAAGCTTATAGTTTACTGTATAGAAATGATAAGGATTGGCTGTTGGACTTTTAGGCTTTCGCAATGCTGCTGAGAGTGGCTTTCACTTTGGTCCTAGTCTTTTCTTAATTCTAATATAAAAATGATCTGCTGAAAGAGATGGAAGATTGGGTTGTATATGGATACGGCTGTATGGCAGATTGGAGCTTCTCGATGGCATGTTTTGGTCTTTTAATTCTTCGTTTTCTTCTCATTTTTTAATTTTCAAGAAGCTGTAGATATCTACCTTTTGTCCTTCCAAAATAGTTTACCTATTGACTCTTTTTTTCTCTACTATGACATATCTCTGTTTTATGGAATTGACTCATTTTTGATGTGTCGTAATGTTTATATTTATGACTTTGAGGTTGAAATTGTCTTTTGTCTTAAGTTACGATTTTATTTAAGACCCTAATCTCTCACACTTCCATGTTTCAAACTCAAAATCAACTTCCTAGCACATGGTCCAATTATTCGAGTTCTCACAGTACTCATGTCTCTCAAATCAATAAGTGAGTTCTTATTGATAATAGTATTTATATAGTTGAAAATTGAGATATTGAAGGGCCTAAGATGATGTATAGTATATAGATATAAGTAGTATGGTATTATTTTCTTGTCGATATAGTGGTTGAAGAAGTGGTAATTGCTTTAAATACTATATCAATCAAGTAATAATATGCTATATTCATCTAATACTTTTAAAGCTGACTTGCTTGTTGAACTAAAATTTGTTCTAAGTATCTTATAGCTCTAGACTTGTCTGTCCAAGTCTCTGATAATACAGAAGTGAGAGAGTGGATTTGAAAAGAAGATGAGATAGAAAATACCTCCTTAGCCTAATTTTACCTCTGTAGGCTTTAAATTCTATGAAGTACATACTATATAGAGTTTCTACTAATAGTATATAGTGATAGTCAATACCTTGTACAATGGAGGAAGAAAGCCTGTATGAAGATAGGAATGAATGTATTTAATAAGTGGTTCTTGACCACTTGTTCTCTCTATATATACAGTAAGAAAAGATATCTATGACTACTATACAAACCCTAATGACAGAAGAAATACACACAACTACAGTCACTATTCTACCAGCCTAAATATAATATATCTTCTACTTAAACCCTTGTATCTTGCCTACAACCATCTAGGTTTATATCTCTATTATCTACTACAAATTGTTCAGGCCTCAAGAGTGTAAAGAGGGACAAGGCAATAGGAAAATGTAAAAAAAATGTTAGAAATATTGTTTATATCAAGGCTATTCTATTGTAATAAAATGTTATTATTGAGTTTTCTCAAAAACTTAAATACTAGAATATAAATCTCAGGTATAGGGAGCTAAGAAGGGTTCAAAGATTTTTTGGTTATGAATAAAGGAACAAAATACTACTAGAAGTGAATCAATTTGATTTATCTATATAGCAAAATTATGTAAAAAGAAAAAAGTAGATATTAGAGAACCAATAAATAAAAAAAAGTAGCCAGTAAGCAAAAGAAAAAGAAAAGAACCTATACATCTAGTTGTAAACTAGATTATCAACTAATTATACTTGAAACAATGTTTTTCATTTAATTAATTAATCTTGCCTTCATAGTCATAGTATTTAAGATTAAAGTTATTGTTCCTCTATCTAGTTCTCAATCTCCTCTTCCTCTAAATGATCAATTCACTCTTCACAAACCATTGCTTAAACTGTAATATTTCTCTTAACCTTATATCTAACCACAGTTGTAAGAGAGTGAGTATGGCGACTTTTGATAATAGAATAATTGGTTTCATTGGATGACCTATGATTTTGTGAAATACTAACCCTTTCTTGAGTTAATACTCCACTATCCTAGCCAGTATTATTAGATTACTTAGTATTTAAATGTTGCTTTTGGTCACTGCACTTCATTCCTTGTCCCTTCTGTCACCTATTTTTAATGACCTGAACCCTTCATACTTGGAAATGTTTTTCTGCCTTAACCTGCTACTCTTGTCAGAATTGTAGAATAAGTAGTTAATAATTGTTCGTCATATTGGATATACTTTTCACTGATCCACCCATTTTGGTTTCCCTGAACTTTCACCTTTCTTCTTAGTCATATTGTAAACACTCTTGTGGCAAAATGGGTCCAAAAGGTTGTAGCATCCACTATTGATACCAAATGTTCGGTGAGTAATAATTGCACCCTTGAACATCAAGTAGTCACTGTATTTTACGTCCACTTTGAGATCTAACTGCTAAAAAACAATTTCTTCTCCCTTCCATCTCTCAGGTCCAAATGGAATAGATACATTAAATAATAACTTCTCATCATTTCAGTTCTGATGACTTTGTCCACTTTCAGAACCCATGTCTTGCCCAATAGCAATACCATGCCATAGGCCAGCAAGTCCCAAGAGTGTACTATCAGTTGCTCTCTACATACTGTTAATCATTAAATGATACATCTCTGGATTATAAATGTGCAGGATTTTGCCAATATGGGTAAATAATAGCTTATTAACTCTCAACTATTCATCAGCAAGAACTTGCTCCTTTTTATAGTCTGAGCTAGTATATACTGAGTTGGCATAATCTGCCCAATAGGCAAAGTGGTGGACATTATAATTTCCTCACTTATGTTTCTGAATCGGTCTATCTTTGAATACAGTTGATGATTTTTCCAAAGTTAGTATAAATTCTTCTGGAATTTGGAACCTATATCCCAATACAACTGTAACCGGTATGGGTACTAGGTTATGTTTTATGTTTGGTTTCACAGTATCAGTTGATACTTGTATTGTTTCGTGTGCTATTGGTTGATACACACAATGTTTTATGTTTGGTTTCACAGTGTCAGTTGATACTCGTATTGTTTCGTGTGCTATCAGTTGATACACACAATGTTTTGAAATATCGCTCATACTGGAGATAAGCGATATGCTGTATTTAAAGACCGTTGATTTCCACGATAGAAACAGCAGACTTCGACTGACAATATTCTAAATATACTTGGTTGAACGGTTACTTCTCTGATCTCCTATTACACCCCTTCGAAGCCTTCTTTAGAACGCAGCGCTCGCTTTCTGTTGATCAGAGAGCCATCTGCTCCTATCATACCACTACGTGACTAGGGCCTGGCCCGAATACGTTACAACAACCCTATAGATATCAGTAATCTTGAGAGGGAATTCTGTAGAAGCTATGAAGCATAGCTTTGCTGATACCTTCTCCTGATCATTGCACTTAGAGACTTTTTCTTTAGATATTCATGCTTGATTTAAAAGAGACTTTTACGTAGTCTTAGTTTGAATAATATTTGTATCTAAGGTATGGCTTTGAGAGGCTAAAAGGCAGTCTTGAATATAGTCCTTCAAGCTATAAGTCTCAAGGGAGAATCCAAGATTTTGGATTGTATAAGTCCCACAATGGAGCAGTTGCTGCAAGCGTTTTTGAAACTGTGGTAACTGCATACTCAATCTACTGATAGTAGAGCTTGAGTTATAAGAACATTGCCTAAACATCTGAACAATATATTTTGTATTAGTACTCCTTATAGCTTAACACTCAAGAATAAAATTATGAAAGATATTAACAACAGGTAATTGTAAATACTGTAGTAATCAGGAAGCAATGAAGGTAATTGGAAAAAAGGAAGTGTAAAGGATATTGAACTAATGGTAGGCAGGATTGAAGTAGAAAGGAAATCAAGTAAACTTTAAGTACAGGAACTATCTTATTTATAGACCTCTCTCTTTATGCCAAGATATATATAATTTTGCCCTATGAATTGAAAGAATTGAAAACATCTATTAGGGTATTAGAAGAATCAAAGTCCCAATACATTCTAGAAAGTTTCACACATATTGACTGTACCTCAGTTGAACTAGAAAGACAGAAACTCATTTAATAGATATTTCATTAACACAGAAGGAGCAATATTAAAAGCTCAATTATAGAGAAAGCCAAGTAGGAAATTAAAGTGTTTAGTTCATCTATCTCCTAGTTCAGAGGAGATAGATAATCATCTTGGCATCTGTCTATACTACTGCTCAGAGTAGATAGATAGGTCTTAAAGGTTTTTTTAAATATAGAATATGCTTAGTTCTTACTAGTAATTATCAGACCCTACAGGTGATAGAAGTATCCTGTAAATTAATAACTAGACCCTATAGGGTATCCAAGATATTGAAATCATAGGAGATTAGACTTTGGTCTAAGATATAGAAGTGAATAGAGTCTAAGTATTTGTATATATAATATATTAGGTTAAATTCAGGTCTAGTAGCTCAGATTTCTATATTATAGAAAAACTATCCTATTATCTGATTGGTCAATCTAGTTTCCATAGCCAAGTTTCAAACTCCTCTGCTGCTTCTTTCTAACCTATAATAACATATCTGTTACTCTTACTTTATATTTAACTAGTACAACTAAAAAGATTCTTACAACTTATACAAACACAGCTAGTAAGACCATCACTTTCAACTTAAGAGAAAAATAGTCTATAAAGTATAGAGCATTCTCTGGTAAGGTGCTTGAAAAATATAAGATAGTCTCAATAGCTATTACTATCCTTAGTAATACTAGTACTCATATTACTACAAGTGGTACTCTGTTTGCTACAGCTTCTACACCTTCTTCTCAACTATCTTGTATTCTATAACTTTGATAAATGAGGAAAAAATAATCTTGGAATTATCAAGACTTTGGAGTAAGTTTTCCTTTTGCATATGTATCTAAATAGGGTCTAAGTTGTATTGAAAAGGGTCTAAGTAGTTGACTAATCAGTTCATGAGATAGAAACTCATAAAAACTAAAAGAAGATCATGGCTGTATGTAAGGAAAGATTTAAGGCTTTTGCGAATTAGTAAAAGGAGGATTTTCTTTGGTTATATAAAGGAGTATACTCTTTTAAATTTTACTTTCTTTGCACAATCAGGTTCTGATATTTTTGTACCTATACCTGTACTTATAATTTACATTATCCTTTTTGCTTTATATTACCTGAACTAGTGAACTTTAACCCTAAACCTCCCAAATACTTAGAACTTTCTAAACTCTAAAACAAGTTGGTAGTACTTGTACACCTATACCTCTTGACACGGCCTCTTGCTTGTAGTATGCCTTGAACTATTAGCCCCTTGGACTCTACCTGGACCTTGCCCATAACACTAATATAGATAGGAAAGATAATATATATTAAGAGATAAGAGTAAAAGAAAAAAGCAGTCCTAGAAGACTTCAGAGTCAGAGAAGATAAGAGCTGTAACCGGTATGGGTACTAGGTTATAGTTTTGTGTGCTATCAGTTGATACACACAATGTTTTATGTTTGGTTTCACAGTATCTTTTGATACTTGTATTGTTTCGTGTGCTATCAGTTGATACACACAATGTTTTATGTTTGGTTTCACAGTATCGTTTAATACTTGTATTGTTTCGTATAGTATTAGTTCATATACACAAGGTTTTATGTTTGGGTTCACAGTATCCGTTGATACTTGTATTGTTCCGTGTACTATTAGTTGATATACACAATGTTTTGGAATATCACTCATACTGGAGATAAGTGATATCCCATGAGAAGGCCTTACCAAAAGAAGGCAACCCAAGAAACCAAAAGGACCAAAGAGCAACTTCTCAATTGACGAAGCAGAAAGACAACTAGCTCGAGATTTGGCCAAGCAGACCTTTAGCGAATTAACCGATGAGTTAGCAAAGACAGCAACCTGCCTTTCAGGGCTTTTCCTGCCCAGCCCCAGCAAAGGAAAGGTACCAGCACAACCACCAAAGAAAGAAAGCTCACCTGCCCTTACCACAAAGAAACAAGACGACAACAAAGAACAATCAGACCAAATCGGTAGCAGCAGGACCGCCAGAGGAATTACCAAACGATTCATCAGATAACTCATCAGACGACAGCTCCAGCAGTAAAGAATCCAAGCACAGTATGTCCAAAGAAGAATCCGCCACGCCACACGGCCACCCGGCTGGGCGAGAGGGGCCAAAGGTCAAGCTTCCCCTACTGCCAACATTTTCAGGCGAAAAGGAAGACCTAAAACCTGAGGCATTTGACTGATGGGTAACGACTATAGCCCAATACCTTGCATTGCACAGTGTGGATAAAACAAAGGAAGGAGGTGGAGCATACTTCAGAAGTTTCTGTATGGGAAAGGCAGAAGAAGCATATGGCCAAGAGATGAACTACTATGAAAGCAAGGAGAAAATATGAGGAATGACTCTGATAAAGCATTTGCAAGACAGATTCCAGTCTTCATGAAATATGGAAGAACTGTATAAGAAGTTCAACGAAATCCAACAAGTAGGAAATAGAAAAACAGACAGAATAACACTGGGAGCAACGGATCTCCTAATATACCATGGATGATTGCCCAATGGAACAGTATCCCAGTATACACTATGGCAGAGGCTGTATGAGACAATGCATCCCAGACTACATCAAGAGGTAGAACCCATGGAAGAAGATGGAGACTCCTTTGATAAGATCGGCAAAAGAGCTGAACGCAAGGACGTTATCCTTTACAAAACAGGAGTTTACCGAACTTACACACCCCAGCAGTGGAGCAGTAAAGGATCATTATTACATGATAACACAAGGAAGGAACAACCAAACCAAAAAGGGTCTAGGAACAAGAAAGATAAGAAAGATAAGAAGCAGAAACAATACGATGAAGGCACATGCTTCAAATACGGGAAAAAGAGGTACTATACAAAGGAGTGTTATGCCAAGAAAGGAAAAGGGAAGTTAGCAAAACGAGATGCGAGCACAAATCACATAGAAGCAACTGAGTACGATGAAGTGGAAATTAACTTGATGGAAATGGAAAGCCTCCAGACACAACCAGCATGGGCAATTAGGCCCCGTGATGCTCTAGAAGGAACGATCCACATAGAGGGGCATCCAGCAAAGGTACTTTTCGATACAGGAACAATCAGTTCTGATATCATCAGCATTACCTTTATCTCTACCCATAGCATACCCACGAAACCCCTACCCCAACCAACAACAGTCAACATAGCAATGAAAGGTTTCCGCTCCTCAAGCCACAAGAAGTGTGGACTAACTATAGGGATCGGGAAAAAGAAATGGACAAATCAGGAGATGTTGGTAGGAAACTTGATAAAATACGACGCCCTGATTGGAATGCCATTCCTAAAAAGATACAATGCCATTATCAGGTGTAGGGATACAGCAGTTGATTTTCCCTATGACAAACTGTGTGTGCTATGCAAACCAACAAGCGGGGAATTCTGAGCTGCTGTTTTAAATACCACATCGGCAATACTGTTGGAAGAATACAGGGACGTATTCTCGGACAAGGTTCCTGAAATGCTACCACCCATGCGTAAGATTAACTACCACATTTGGCTAAAGGATCCAACTGACTTAAAAAACCAACCTACATACTCGATCCCAGAAGCGTACAAGAAGAAACTCATGAACTAGATTAATAAGAAGTTGTGGGCTGGGGTAATTGTACACCAGGAAGTCCCTGGAGCAGCACCTATATTTGTGCAACCAAAATCAGATGGGAGGATCCGCCCCCTGGTGGATTTGAAAATCTGAAACGACAACACAATCATGGATGGTCCGTCTATTCCCAACCAACAGCAGATCCTGAACTACATTGGACGAGCAAAATTCAGGAGTAAGATTGACCTAAGCAACGCATATTTTCAAACACAGATGGACAAGAACAGCGCTAAGTTCAACTTATTCAAAAGACCGTTTGGAGGGTTTGTTAGCAAAGTAATGCTACAAGGAGACATGAATGTACCAGCGACATTTATGCGAATAATGGAAGACCTTCTGAGCGAATTCCTGCATCATTTTGTATGGGTATACATTGATGACATCCTCATATTCTTGGACACATCAGAAGAACATGAAAAACACATACGTCAAGTATGTGAGGGACTCAGAAAGGCAAAATTCTATACTAGCAAAAAGAAGTCAGTACTGTTTGCAGATAAACTGGAAGTACTAGGACACATAGTGGATAACGAAGGAATTCATGCCTCCTCCCAAAAAATATCAACCATTGCAGGTTGGGTGACACCGCAAAACAAGAAAGCATTACAACGCTTTCTAGAGATATTAAATTACATAGCCCAGTTCCTCCCACACCATGCTACCCTAATGGCACCATTAACGGCTCTAATGGGGAACGCAGAATTTGTATGGACACCCAACTATCAAACCACATTTGAGATAGTCAAGAAGTGAATTGTTGATCACCAAGTCATGCGACCAATAGACATATGAAGCAATAAGCCGATTTGGTTAGTTACAGACACCTCAGATTTAGGAATAGGAGCATGGGTTGGACAGGGACCCACTTAAGAGACGGCTCAACTAGCCGCATTACATAGCAGGAAATTCACCAACGCACAGACAAATTATGGAACTACCGATAAAGAGTCCATAGCGATAGTGGAGGCACTTAACCGGTTCCACAATGTACTAATAGGAAAATCCTTTACAATAGTTACAGACCACCAGCCCCTGACACATCTACAAACTGCAAAGAATCCGAGTAGAAAGCAAGTCAGATGGCTTAGTGCCTTGGGAAAATACAATGCAAAGATGGTCTATGTACCAGGAAGCACAAACTATTTAGCTGATACCCTTTCCCGGATATACGAGGGAGAATCAGACTTGAATCCACTCTATGTCCACAATTATACAAAGGAATCGGATGACATCTTGGATAACACAGTCTACGAGTAAGAATCAAATACAATGGAGCCCGAGCGAGATATCTCCCCTACCTCCCCTCCTTACTCATATACTGAGTACCCCAATGAGCCCCCTGTACCCCCTGCAAGCTCCTACGCAATCACTGCGGGAAATGATTGGGGAAACAAGTGCACCTTGCGCAGCACACCACCTGAGGAACTCCAATATAGCGAGCTGCACTATTCGTACTATTATGTAAACCATTGTCCATATCACCAAACCGAGATTAAGTTCGTGAATAACTACCCGAGGTGGCAACGCAAGCGAACTCCTCGACCATCTACCGCAGGACTGAGCCCCCCAAGCACAGCAATTGACCCAAGCCCTCCGGAGCCCCCCATGATCAGTGATTGGGAATGGCAGCAAACAATTGGTGGAACACTAAATAGTGCGGGAGAAGTGTTAGGCGGTAGCTGACTCTAAGGACAAGCGAGTCTAGACTAAGGCCCGATATATGACGAAGTGATTTCTAGGAAGGCTCACTTAAGATGTTAGGAGGGATTGTAGGTTTGTATCGTAGAATGAATATATTGATAAGATCTCTTCTCCGTCGCTCATGATTCTTGTAAAGCCTGGGAGGCACCTCGATATTTATATTCCGTGTCTGGGTGTTCGCGGCCTATCTATTCCTCCCGCCTTTCCTCTGTGCGAACTTCGTAGACTCCGAAAACCTTTACCCCGCTTGACTCTGACTCTTCCGGACAGTGGGGAGGGTGTCCCACCTGTCTCCTCACGGCGTCTGTGCTAATCGTAGTCACTCGAACCCTTTCACTGTGGCAAGCGGTTACTGGTCCTGTCTCTGCATACGAAGTGATCAGCTCCCACGACAGACTTATCAATGCGGACAGATTTCTCATCCGTTTGCATCAACCTTGCAGGAAGCATGTTCCTGTCTTATCGCGCCAATGGCAGTTAGGCCTCGTTGCGCTCAGGGTTGATTTCTCATGCCGTCGACCCTCATCTGACTCGACCTTATCATGTCTTTGGGTATGGGTGAACGATCGTCTCTTGGGCGTCATCCCCTCATCAGGATTTTCCTCTGCATTCCTCCACCAATGGACTTGAAATTCGGTCTTGCTGCCCGCATGGCAGCCGGGGACTTCTATTGGAGTAGCCGACCTCCCCCCGGTTGGCATTCATCAGTTGGCGCAGCTGAGGGATCTTTGCATGCGTTTATCTCCACAACCAACCGACCAATTTGGTTCGTTCGACCTCGTCAGGATAGCCGAGAGTCCTCTCTTCAGGATTCAGTGAAAACCCCTTGGTCGGCGACCTTCGGTGGAGGCGTAATTGAGAGTTTTGTGCCGATGTCGTATTGGCAGAAATTAACTCATTCTCCAAAGACTTTGGTGGACCCTGGGATCGAACATGTGACCTTTTGCCAATGATCATGTGACATGCCCATTACGCTATGCCAGTTCGTCTTATGTGTAACACGAGCTCCCCTCTCTAAGAGTTCGGCCCAAATCTCTAAAATCTATTTCTCTAATAGTGTACAAATTAAACTCCTTTAAGGACTTGGCAAGATTGGGTGAAAAACCTCTGCGCATTTACTTGGCCACGCCTAGGAAAACCTTTCCTCGTCATCCTTCCTCTACATCCGCGGCATTTCTGGGTTCTCTCTGTGGAACCTGTCCACTAACTCCGCCGTATGGCCCAAATGTTCTGGTGGCTCCTAGGTGTTTTCATCCTCTGAGCACCCCCGCCACTTCACAAAGTACCTGAGTTCACAGATCCTCTTAGTGCGTCCGTGAACCCTGTGAGTGTACGAAATGACCTCGCTTTTGACTATCTTTTCAACCTGCGATACCAAGTTACCATCTATCTCCTCTGGTACTCTGGGAGGTTGTTCCCGAGCCAGTCGAACCGAAGTCTGGTAAGGCTCTAACAATGATACATGGAAGACGGGGTGTATCTTCCAGCGTTTCGAGATTTCTAGTTTGAACGCTTGGCTGCTGCGTGGCTCCAGGACCTTGAAAGGCCCGTATAGTTTTGGGCTAAGCTTTTTGGAAGGCCGTTTGGTGCGAATGTTCTTGGCGTTAAGCATCACCAAGTCGCCTGTCTGAAAGTTTGGCTATGGCCTTGCTTTCTTGTCATAGTACCGTCCCATGGCTTCTCTGGTTGCCTTCAATGTGTCCATCGCCTGTCCATGTATTTCCTTCATCCAGTGAGCATATGTGATGGCTCCTGGATTCCGAGCCTCTCGCCCCTTCACGCACTCCGTCTGTGGGTGGTATCCATAGTTCGCATAGAACTGGGTTACCCCATGTGCACTCGTAACGGAGTTGTTGTAGGCATGCTCCGCTAGCGGGAGCAGTTGATGCCAGTCATCCTGATCGTAGTTGACGAAGCTACAGAGGTAGCCTTCCAGCACTTGGTTGGTTCTCTCCATTTGCCCCTCTGTTTGAGGATGGTATGCCGTTGACATCTTCCGCTTAATGCCTAAGAGTTTGCAGAGGGATTCTCAAAATTCTCCTGCGAACTTCGCATCCATATCCGAGATGATTTCCGTGGGTAGCACATGTAGTTTCCATAGTTCCCGGAGGAACACCTGGGCTATGTCCTTTGCCATTGCATTTTCCCCTAGCCCTACGAAGTGGGCCATCTTGGTGAAACGGTCGACTACCACCATGATCTCAGTGTTCCCTTTGGACTTTGGTAACTGCGTTATGTAGTCGGTCGAGATAGAGGTCCACGCCGCATAGGGTATTTCCAATGGCTGTAGAAACCCATATCTTGCGTGCCGTGGCGCTTTATTGTGTTGATACTTATCACACGATCGTACATAGTCATTTATCCATTCCGCGAGCCCTTTCCAGTAGAAGTCTCTTGTTATGATTTCTACTGTTTTTCCCTGGCCAAAATGCCCTGCGACCTTGGAGTTGTGGCTGCTCTGAGCAATCAGCGTTTGTAGGGCCTTATCCTTTGGGATGAACAACCGTCCTTTGTAGTACAGGAGGCCATTCGCTAAGGTCCAATGCGTCGGCATTTCCTTTCCCTCATCTTGGAGTCTTTCCAACTCCTTCCTCCTCACCTCCCAGTCCTGGTCCGTTTCTCCCTTCTCCTTCATCTGTCTTAGGAATTGGGCGTCAAATTTCCGTGCCATTGCCTTGATAACCACTGCATTGGTTAGCACGGTCTCTTCCATCATCAGGGCCTTGTGTCGTCCCTGATCGAACTCGTCAAAGTGTTGATTTAGCCCGCTTTCCTTCTCCAGTTGACTGGCTTTGGTTTGGGTCTCGACCACACTGGTTCCCGTACTTCCGAATCCTTCCTGGCCCCTTTCAGTATCGTCTAGCTCCATTGCCTCATGGAGCTCCCCATCGTGAATCCTTTCTATTACGAGTTGCGCAACTTGTTCACCCTTCCCCACATGGTAGTCCTAGTCCTTTAGATTGAACAGTAATACCTTTACCTCTCCTTAGTAGTCCCGGTCAAGGACTCCTGCCCCGACCATGATCCCATGGCGAACGGCAAGGCCACTTCTTGAAGCTACTCGGCCATAGGTTCCCATTGGTAACGCTAAAGCTATTCCGGTGGCTACTGTCGCTTGTCCACGGGCAGGTACTACTGCTTCTTCCAGTGCGTCGATGTCATGTCCTGCCACTTCGTTTGAGCACCTTGTTGGAATTCGAGATTCCAGGTATAGCCGCATGGCTCAGGTGTATTCAGGTTCGGGTATCCTCTGCCCTAGACCAGGTTCCTCTTCTCGTCCTACCACTATAACCATAACCTGGTTGAAATGTGTAGGGTTTAAAATTGAGAGCTTCTCGCTTTGCGCAGCTCCCCCCTCGGGACGGTACTCCGGCCATCTGCTTAGTGCATCCGGCTTCCCGCCACTTGACCCTGGTCGGTACACGATCATGAAGTTGAAATCTGCCAACTTCTGTGCCCACCTTATCTGCCTGGCACTCCAGGCCTTGGTTGTGAGAAAGTATTGTAGGTTCTGATAGTCCGTAAATACCATGATGGGTTCATTAGTTCCTGCCAGGTAGTGACGCCATTCCTTGAATGCTTCAACTATGGTGAGCAACTCTTTATCATGAATGTCGTAGTTGCGGTCTGCCCAGTTGAGCTTTTGGGAGTGAAATGCTGTCAGGTGCAGCCTTTTTTCAATGTATTGTGATAGGACGTACCCTAGCGCAAAATCACTTACATCCGTTTCCACCACTGTGTTCCGGTCTGGGTGGAAATGTGCCAGGATAGGCGCTGTCACGAACCGTTCCTTCAGGAATTCGAAAGCCTCCTCCTGCTCCTTTCCCCAGGCGAATCCCTTCGGGTCACCTTTCAACAACTCGGTTATGGGTTTACACATCCCTGAGAAATTCTTGATGAATCTCCGGTAGAAATTTGCAAATTCCATAAAAGTTTGTATCTCCTTTACGGACTCAGGTCTCTTCCATTCCCTTATGGCTTTGACCTTTCGATCACTCATGGTGATCCCATCTGTCTTCACTATGTATCCCAGAAATTCCACCGTCTTGGTGTGGAATACTGACTTAGTGATAGACACCGCTAACCGATATTTCCGCAACTAGGTTAATACCTCCTTTACTAGCTTGACGTGGTCTTCCTCCGTCTTGGAGTAGATTAGGACATTGTCGATGTATACGACCACTCCTAAATCAAGGAACCTCCTCAGGACCACATACATCATGTCTTGGAAGGTGGTGGGCGCGTTTACTAGCCCAAACGGCATTACCCGATATTCGTAATGACCGTACTGAGTGTGGAAGGCCGTCTTCCACTCATCCTGTAACGTGTTCGGGCTAGGCCCTAGTCACGTATCGGTAAGATAGGAGCAGATGGCTTCGTGGTCAACACGAAGCGAGCGCTGCTTGCTAAAGGAGGCTTCGAACGGGGTGTAATAGG